>JBBPSY010000412.1:0-13527 GCA_038093855.1 Rugiboletus extremiorientalis
GGTCTTACGGCATCCGTCTTATCTCGCAGGCCGACCAACCAGAACCAGATACGCTCCCCTCAACCACGTACCGCGATACCGAGGACATCGATCGACAGCCTACATTCACACACGTCACCGTTGACTCAGCCACCACCACCCAACTCGTGGACTACGAAACCGAAACCGACCTCGAACCTCACGATCGAATGAAGTGGCGCGCACGCCCCGTGCACTCCCGTCTTCCTCATCCACGCCTTACCCCTGTTTCATGGCGCCATACCCACTCACACGCACACCCGCATTCCCATCTCCCCGCAGTACCCACATCTCTGGGTGATCAGTCCGAGAGCGAGGACAGCGACGGGCTCGCGACGACCGAGGCTGACTCGGAGGATACCATCGCGCTCCGGTCTGAAGCCATCGACACTGGATTCTCCACGGAGGCCGAGGATTCTGCACCCGCACCTCTCCCATCCTCGTCTTCGCCTGAGCCCAGTGTCCACCCGACGCCGCGATGGAGCCGACAAGCGCCTTCGTCCCTTCTTTTCCCCTTTACGTGGTTCCTCACCACGCTCGCTTCCCTCTCCCCACCCCTCATCGCGTCGCTCTTTGCTCTGTTTTGTGTATTGGTGCCACCCGTTCAACGGCTGCTCAACTCAACGGATATGATACCCTTCAAGGGGGCGCTGGACAATGCAGGCGGATGCAGCATCCCGATCACTCTGATCGTTCTCGGAGGCTGGTTCTGGGACGCAGAGTCGAAACCAAAAGTAAAAGGGAAACATGGACGGGGAGGGGAAAACGAAGTCAAGTCCGACACCCAAGGTAACGCCAAGCGCAAGGGCAAGGCCGTCCGCACGTCGACCGCCGAAAACGTTTCATCACGTCAGGCACATCACGTCACGCCATCCCGCGACTCCTCAACGGCCTCGCTCTCATCGATGATCGGTGCGTTTGGAGACGTGTTTATGGGACGTGTGTACGCACGTGGTGGTTCTGGGAGAACGAGGTGGGGTACCGTGGGACCGACCAGAGGTGACGTTGACGTGGAACCCGGCATGTTGACAACGCATGCGGAGACAGAGAACGAACACGCCGAGAATGGACCCGGACGTTCGTCCCGATCGCGATCACGCTCACGGTCGCAGACAGACCCTGTGAACGGACACGCACGATCATTGCCCACGGTTTCGCCGCCGCATCCCCGAGGGACGAATCCACCCGGGGAGACGTTGACGATCCTTGTTACCCTGCTTGCGCGGATGGTTATCGTCCCGCTCGTAGTGACACCCATGATGTTCCTCGTGAGCCGGATGGGATGGGGCGGGGAGGTCTTTGAAGAGTACGTCTCGACTTTCTCCCTCGACCGTGGGACGACGCGCTGATAGATCGTCTCCATTCACACAGTCCCGTGTTCATCGTGTCGAGCATGTTATTGATTTCCAGTCCGCCTGCGCTGACGCTCGCCCAGGTACGCTTTGGTCCCCTCTGTTGGTCGTCGTCACTTGCGCCACACGCGCTCACCCTCGCATAGATCTCCCAACGCTCTAAATCCACCACCGGCGCAGGGTCAGGGACGGGGCCAGACCCAAACGCTTTTTCCCCCTTTGAACGCCTCCTCTCCCGAACCGTCTTTTGGGCATACTGTGTCGTCACGCCGCCCGTGACGATCGCGAGCATCATGGTTGGACTCTTGTTGATCGGTGCTTGATCTCGTACATTTATACAGATTTTATATATTCCACACGGAGATACGAATAAATCGTGCTTAGACAGTGGGTTAATTGGTATTTAGGGTTTGTACGCATATCGCTAGGATTATACTCATTCGCATCTCATTTCATTGCATCGCATTGCATTTCCTTGGCATGGCGTCGCGCGTGCTGCACCACACAGGAGTCCGGTGCTGGGCCGAGGGGGGGTCATCCACGTTTGTGTATCACCCACGACCACTGGGCGCACTCGAAGACAAGAAATCCGCAGTCATCCGTGGAAATCTCGTACGAACACCACACGCCCAATAAAAACGCGACGTAACAGCGTACGCACGATGCCTGGCCCACTGCCCCACGAATCGATCGGTCCTTGGTGCAAGGGTGATATAACTTGCGACCTGAACGACATTGGAGTATGTCGCCAACGTACTGATGTATCGGATTCAGACACGGGTTCGTATCCAAATACCACTTCGGCCGCCAAGTACTGTCCTCCTCCTCCTCCTCATCGCTGGCTGACCGTTCTCGTGTATTCAAATCGCATCGAACGTATCAAAGGGAGTGCACGACAGCGAAACGTACCCGCTAGACTTGTATGAACCGTTGAGACGACCTCGGATTGGTTCATGAATGACCAGCGTGGTGGTACACAAAGCAAACATCGTTTTCGAGTCTAACGTCGACAGCGTGCAGGTCAAGAGGCGAACACACACCCGGTCTCTTCCCCCGTGAACGAGGCTAGCTAGGTCATCTCCATGGGACCGGCTATTTTCCCCTCCGTGCGCCGCCTGGCCTGTTCCGAGGAACCCTGACGCTATCAACAGAGTGATCCGTGATAAGGAGCCTGCCTCACGCAGCAAGGGTTGGATGAAGGCGCACTTACATGGCTAGATTCAGTGTAGGGTGGATGAAGGATGTCACAGACCGTCCGGCCACCGCACATCGCAAGGTCGTAGTTTGCTAAGACAGCCATGGCGTTCACATATGAGTCGTATACTCCATGACAGATCCGATTTGTTCGTGTGTTGTAGTGTCCCAGAACGAGAGAGCGACGAATTAGCAAAGGGTGCGATAAATCTGCCATTGCTTGCCAGGGAAATGCCCCTGGGGTCATACAGTACTTGCTGTGGACGGGCCATTCAGAGCGCCTTCTCCCAGTGAACACATCTCGACAGGTGATGTCGCCGCTATCAGACAATACAAAGAGCTGCTCGCCATCGCCGGCCCAAGTGAGGGATTGGTCCAACGAAGCGACATTGACAGTGGGAAGTCGACGAGGAGGCGGCCGTTCCGACTGTCATAGATTCGAGCAGAGTATACGGCGGTGGCGACGGAGAGTTTGAAGTTGGGCCGCAACAACGATCTCGCTGCGTTTCAAGGGGCCCCCTTCAGGTGAATCGAGCATTGCTATCCACTGACCATCGTGGGTCACAGCAATTTTCGCCTGATGGTTCCTACACCAGCGACAGTATAACCGTCACGTATTCCGACCCAAGCTACTACCTACCTTTGCTAATAGATACCAATGGATCATCTCTGATGGATGGCAACACTATAAAGTAGTTGCATAAGTCTAGCCTCAAATTGACATTACAAAAACAGATCTTACCAACAATGTTTGCGGTACACACTCTATTGATACGCTATTGTCGAGAGTCTCTGTCGCTGCTGCATTGGTCGAATCCCTCTCTGGTGATTCCATAACAGACTAGAGGGCAACAACCAGCTTAATACTGTAGCCCTTGGCTGTTTGCCCTGTGTCTGTTCGGAGGGATTAGGTGTGACTTTGAATCCGCGTATGAAGATAGCTTGGTTATTTTTCCCCCGAGAGTCGGCGGGGGCCCAATCTTGGACTCGAACGCGCCCGCATAGTTCGTCCACCTTCCTCGACTACTTTGCAACACACACTGATCCGGTCCTCCTGCTCGCCAAAGGATGCAATGGATCGAGAACAGTTTTGTAGAACCCAGTGACTACGTAGAACGAGGTAGATTGCGACGAGTGAGAATGGTTTCCGAAACGCTCGAACCAACGCACCGCATGCTTGCTCCTATAACCCTCGAATTGCCGCTGGTGACGGGATCTGAGCTCAAACGGTTGTGCCCCTTGAGGCAAAATGATGTGCGCCCCATCCCTAGATAGAGTGACACTGTATTCTGCTACCGTACGACTAGCCGTGAAATCAGCACCTATTGCGTGATCGTTGAGGAACAGGCATACATGTCACTAGCAATCGTCGGCATATCTGGTAGTTGGAGCCGTTGGACATTTTATGGTGTGAAAGGAGACGAGAGGACCCTACGAGGGAGGAGATCCCCGCCTTGGCAGCGAGCATTGTCGACCCTTATCTCTAACGCTAGTGGGGGCGATGGGTTTCCCAGTGGTTCGCGGATGTTGAGGAAAGGGTCGAATTGCCCTAGTCCATTGGCGGAACCATCGTCCCAGAATTCTATAGGTAGTAAGTCTGTGTCTGGATCCAACGGAGCATGTTTCGCAAACGGCGTCAGCCTGCTCAGTGTCCATCAGTACGAAGGTGAAGTTGGTCTTACAGACTGATCGATCGTCGGATGTGCATACAAAGTAGTAGCTTCAAACTCCGACGCGAATGGCTTTGCTCGAGTCGAACATGCACTAGGCAACTACACAGGTAAACCCGCGGGTACCGGCGCCCATACCCGTACCCGCCAAATACCCGTACCTAGTCTGGTGACCAGACCGTACTATGAGGCAAGCCGTTGATACACGGTCTGGTGACCAGACTAGGTCCTTCCATAGCCATGCGGAAGCGAGACAGTGCGTGACCCTCCCCCCCACAACTCGTCACTCTCATCTTGCTCGGTGTGTTCGGAGATGTATCGATGGGACAGATATACTGTACTGTGGCATCACAACTGTGACACAAAGAAAAGGTGCAAGGTACTTATGTGTAGACTACTGTACGTCGATTGTACGGACATTGTCTATGAAGTCGCTCAACGATATGTCCTCACGGACTTGAACAATAATCAAACTGTCCGTGGCGACTCGCCTATACTCTGCACGTGACACCGACTCGAATAAAAGCGCACTAAATGGCTGTCTGAGACGGGCAACGAGCCGAAGTGCTTGTCTTGTCTTGTCAAGCGCAGCCGCACCATCGGAGAACTCTTGGTCAAGCAACGGACGGATCCATGGGTGGACGAGGTGGAGATCCTGCATATCAGACAAGTCGTCTGCTGTCTTGATTTGTATGTCTCCAAACGTGGATGTGGCCGCATTGTATACACGAAGGTTGGTGATGGGGTCTGGACCAGATGTGTGTATGATCCTGGTGGTGCGAAAAACAATGCAAGGAAGTCGCAGTCGGCGAGAAGCGAGGAGAGGTAAAGGAAGTTCCCGGAGACGAGAGTACAACTTCACAGCTTGGGGGAGGTTGGAAGCGGACGAGCATAACGCTGAGACCACGCTCTTCATCTTGGCCGTCTCGATGGGTTGTGGAATATGTGGTGGTACAGATTGGTTGTAGACGGTGAGGTCGACGGGCAGGCAGCTATTGTACTTGCCTGCGTGCCCAGTCCAGGCGAGAATCGAAACGTCACCTGAACGTGTCAGAATGTCTTCCAGGAGACGACCGACTGCACGATTTCCTTCGCCATAAACGACTGGGATGGCGACATCGAAGATACCAAATAGCGAGTATGCGATGTCTTCCACGAGCGTCGTTTGACGCATCGAAGCTAGACAGAGCTTCTCGCGCACTCTGTCGAGGCCAGGACGAAGTACGGCCAGCTCATCCGCAGAACGTCCTGTGGCTTGTTGCATCTCCGAAAGGATAGCGGGTGAGTCTTTATGGTTGGGCAAGGTCAAGCCGAGATACGGCTTCCAGTCTTCCGTGTAGAACTGGACTGTCTTCGCAGCAACATATTCTTGGAGAGTCCACGCTCGAGTGTTCCAGCTGCTCCTCTGGAGACCACCGGAGAACCGAGACACCGACGAGACACCGCGAAGGTACACAACCGTAAGTGATGAGCCACGATACCATGTGAACATGGCCACCAATGACTCTTGCAATACCACACTGTTCAACTTGTCCACGCAGCACGTGTCGCTCCATGCCCACCGAAAGCCAAGTGAACGCACAAGTGTGCAGAATGTCTGTAGCTTGATGTTTGCCGGAGACGGTTCTAACTCGTAGATCGAGATTTTCTCGACCTTCTGAAGTAGAGGTTCATCGCCCTCCCACCTATGTGAGAGCATCACATATCGATAGAATCTCTTCACCACTCTCAAAATACGCCCATAGTCTAATTTTGTTGTCATTGATGACACCAGTTCACTGTAGATCGGGAGTGTCTCGAAGGCTTTTGCTTGCTGTGCCTTGTGATACAAACGACCACTGGTTGTATCAATGAGCACCATTGGCATGCGGCGAATGGTCTGCTCGACAATACGCCGAATCGTAGGTACAGCGTCGACATACTGGCGACGAAGGACTATAACCGAAGTACATTCACATGATCTGATTGTTACCGAGGAAATGACTCACCGCGAATACGCTCTTCAGGAGACTCATCCAGTTTTAAAAGCATTGTGTGGAATGCTTCAATGGCCTCGGCATGGCGTCCGCTCCCATGTAGTGCCGCATGCTTCCGCTCATAGCCTCGATGAGACAACGGGTCGAGCCTGATAACCTGTACACGCAGTTATTGAACATGTCCGATACCATAGCACGAGACATACCTCGTCAGCATCAATCAGCGCCTCCTCCCACAATTTCATCGACGCTCGTGCTTTGCTCCGCTTGGTAAGGATCTCCGTGCGGTCCACTGGGTCGAGTGAGAGTACAGTCGAGAATCGTTCGACAGCCTCATTGTATCTCCGAGAATCCATCGCAGCATCGCCAGCTACCTCTAGCCCGCGTATGCACCGCTGTCGGAAACCTGTGCTAGATGCTCAGACAATCCTCGGCTGTATCATTCGCTCTAGCACTCACTGAGTTCCCAATGTACGCGCTGATCGTCGCTGGTCGTGCTCTCTCCTAACTCGCTCTGCAATAGGCGGAAACACCCGATTGCTTCCACAATGCGACCATTCCGTTCAAGATTGTCGCAAATCTCTTGATAAGTGTCGAATCTCGAAAGTTTGAACTGAGCCAACAAGAATTAATATCTAAATTCAGACTGTCACATCGACCATACCTTGGCAGCAGCACTCAATACTTCCTCCGCTGAGCCACGACTCAACATATTGTGCGTCCACTTGGCGAGTAACGTGTATGGGTTCGAAGGACCGAGTGACAACGCAGTAGAGTAGGCTGTAACTGCTTCATCCAGATTATTGAAGATCGAGGCATCGTCTCCGATCGTTTCCAGAGTCGATATGCACCGACTCTTGAAATCTGATGGTAGAGCTTGAACGCTTTATCCTCATGCGCGACGCCAAAACTTACTGGTAAGCCAGTCCATTATCAAACTGTTGGCTCTAACCTCTTCGCTTACAGTGTTGATCATCTCGAGAAGAGAGTTCGCAGCATCAATTACGCGGCCCTCTGCATATAGGGCTTCGCATTCATGTTTCCGCTCGTGTGCACGGAGGATCTGGGCGAGCCTGTCCGCTCTTTGCTGGAAATCGGCCTTCTGGGTGCTCAGTTTTTGGATGGTTTCCTCGAGACACGCAATTTGAAAATCTGGTGGAAGAAGGATGTCAATCAAGCCTGCGTCAGAGTGACGGATGTGCACACTCACGAAGGGACTCGGCAGTGGAGAGCTGGCTACAGAGTTGTCGAACTCTCTCTTCGAGATGCGCAACTTTACTACCTAATGAGCAGGGATATCAATGACACGTGAGTGAGGGTGTGAACGAACGCACTTGGACTCTCCTCCTTTGAATCAGGCTGGTATGTCTTGTCGGGATCTGCCGTTTCCCCCTCAATGCACCGCCCGGCCCGTTCAGCGGAATCCTGCAACTGTCGAAAGTAGCCTGGAATTAGATAACTGTCTCGCGCTCCAACACTTTGCTACAAGCGCACTTACATTGTCAAAGTAGGGTGGGGGAAGGACATCATAGAGACTACGAAGGGCAATTGTTTGGCCTCCGCCCATCACGAGGCCGTAATTTGCTGAGATGGCTATTGATGCGAGCTGGGTTGTATGCTGAATGACAGGCCCAATTTGCTGGTGCGTTGTAGTGTCCCAGAACGAGATTGATGAATTAGCGAAGGCCGCAATGAATTTGCCATTATTTGCCAGGGCAATACCCCTGGGATCATTGGTGCTGTGGACAGCCCAGTGAAAGCACGTTGCCCCAGTGGACACGTCTAGACAGTTGATGGTGCCCTCGTGAGATAAGACAAAGAGGTGTTTGCTGTTGCTAGCCCAAGCGAGAGATTGGTCCGACGGCGAGGTGACTCCGATTGGGACGTCGACGAGCAGACGGCCGTTCTGAGTGTCATATATCCGAACGGAGCACGCGGCAGTGGCAATAAAGCACCCGTCGTGCGAGAATTTGACAGAGCCAACCCAACTGACGTGTTCCAAGGGGCTGAACGACCGCTGGCCTGTCGAAAGTGACCAGACACACGCAGTCAAGTCACTTGATCCAGTCGCGATTTTCGCCCCGTCCGGAGAGACATCAACTGCGCGCACCCGATTGTTGTGTCCTATGAGCTCGATTACCTTGTTATGGTTCTCTGCGTTCCACACCGTCGCCAAGCCACTTTCCATCCCACTCACAATCCATTTTCCATCTCGTGACACCATAATGCTGTAAACAGGATTCCCCGCATCCGCTGGCGTCCCCACTTCCAAGCCATCTGAAACTTGCCATTGCTGAATCCTTCCTTCAGTGCCGCCGCTCACAATATACTTCCCATCAACAAGGAAGGCGACCGAACATATGCAATGTCCGCTGTCGATTTTGATCCATTTTTCTTGCTGATTGTGGACGATACTGGAGGAACTAGTTTTTTTCCGACTCTCGGGATTCAAAGAGGGCCTGTGTCGAAGGGTACATGGCTTCAACAAGAGAGCTTTCCGCGGTCCCAGAAGTTATGGTATGGGACGAGGCCCCACCAGCAATGGCAGTGCTGTCGGGGTTGGTGATAGGCTAAAGAATCACAGAGACCATATGAATAAGGCGCTTATCAAGTATATTGCCACTCACCAGGTCGTCGGATGAGGATACATGACCATGAATTGGTAATTCACACGATTCATGCTTTTTGGCTCTAAGAAAGACAACATCTGAGAGCAGTGAGCATACGGAACAGCAGAGAAACGTATTCTTACCATTATGTGTAACTACGGAATAGTGTGCCCGCACAAGCGCTTCTAGATTATCCTCCAAATCTTCCAGTGTCCACGAATGTCCCTGGATCACGGAGATTAAAAATGAGCATAAATGAACGGACTTCCTCACCCCTTCAACTGACTGAAGCATTGTTATCCACTGACTATCGTGAGTCATAGCGACTTTTGCAGATGGCTCCTGTATTACTATGAGTATAATCATCGTATACTTTGACCGTAGTATAAACCTTTTTCAATAAAAATTGGTTGATTATCTCTGACGGATGGGAGACCTAGTAAGTGACTATCTTAGTCTAACCCGAAACTGGTGGTACAGAATATCTCCCACCAGCGTTGTTGGTGGCATACGCCCGATGATTACATCATTGCTGGCGGTTTCTGTCGCTGTCGCCTTGTTCGAGTTCCTCCCCAGTAAACCTCGTAACAGCGTGGAGGACAAAAGCTTGCTGATCCATCCAACCTTTGGCTGTTCACTCTGTTCTTGTTTCGAAAGATTGGGTGTGACCGTGATGCCACGAATAAAAACAGTTTGGTTATCTTTCCCCTGGCGGTGCAGCGGAGGGCCAACCTTGGACTCGAAACGACCTGTAGGACGCCAGCTCGAGCCCTCCCGCACAGTTCGTTCACCTTCTTCAACCAATCTGCAACACGCACTGACAGGATCTCTCTGCTTAGTGAATGATGCAATAGACCATGCAGATGTTTTATAGAACCCGGTGACTATGTAGAGCGAGGAGGACCGTGATGATCGAAGGCGTTCCCTGCAACACTTGAGCCAATGCGCTCCATGAGTCCTCGTATAGTCTTCAAATAGCTGTCGATGGGAGGGTCTGAGCTCAGACAACTGTGCTCCCCGAGGTAAGATGACATGCGCCCCGTCATTAGACAGGACGGCGCTGTATTCCGTCGCCGTACGACTACCCATACAATCAGCGATTGTTATATAATTGTGGAAGAATGGGCACACATGTCACCAGTTGTGGGTGGCGTGTCCGGTGGTCGGACACTCCATGATGTTGGAGGGGACGAGACCACTCTACGAGGCAGGAGGTCTTCGCCTTCGCAGCGAATGTCATTGGCATCGATCAACGGGAAGTTGAATGGTGAACTAGCACTTCCCGGAAGAGATTCACGAATATTGAAGAAAAAGTCGAATCGCCCCAGTTCGTCGACAATGCCAACGTCCCCGATGCTGAGACCATCATCCTGGAGAATTCGAGGCAATAATTCGGGGTCCGGATTCCAGAGAGGGTATCCCTGTACGAACAGACGCCTCGCAAACGCAGTCTGTTCGGAATCCATTTGGAGGCGCTCGGTCCTACAGCAAAAGGATGATCGACTGGATGACGGCAGTGGATGAGTAGCAGGTGGCTATTTCAAATCCCGACAGCAATTGTCGCTCGCATCCTGCCAAGCACCGTGGCAGTGCGTGTTCCTGCAGACTCTACGATGCTCATTGTTTCCCTCAAGGTTGGATCCTTGCCCTCGGTCCGACGTGCCTAGATCATACAGTGTGTTGATGGGTTGAGTTTGCACTGTTGACACACACATTCATCGTCTTGAAGTACAGTAGTATCAGTAAATCATCAAGTTACTTCTCCGGAGAAGTACATCTGATCGCAACGACTCGGAAGGCAAGGCAGGAAACGACATGGATGTGCAACCAACAAGGATCGGTCAACCAGGCAACTTGAAGATGATGGCGTCCGGCAGAGATCATCCGACACAAAGCTACCGGGTTGGGTGTAGTGACTACAATGCATGATGTTCAGAATCTCCAAATCGGTTGAGACTTGCTGGGCTCGAGGACTGGCCTTTAGGTCGACCGACGTCGTAGATGCCTGCTCCGAGTCTGAATTCTATACCATGGGTTGACCTTGTACTCGCAAGATCTCAGAGGTGTACCTTAGATGGAAAGCTCTGCTGAAACTCTGGCCTTCAGAAGCGACCATCACTGGCAGGAGCCATATCTATGCTGCACTTGCTTGGAGTGAGGATGGGCTGACTCGGAACCACACTTCTGATCATAAAACAAGAATCCATGACATTATTCTGTTCATATCATGGACAGATTAAGGAGGTACATAGCGACAAAGGAACCCGTGCCCCCATTGTCGAGTTAGCTGAAGGCTGTTACATAGTTCGTTTCGTTGCTCCGTCTGCCAGCCCCTCAACTGCTTCAAGCTTGAAAGCTTGATGTCTTTCCCGTCAATAACTCCCAGATGTGACCATCAGATTGACGATGATAGCAGGGAAGTTGACTTCTGCATTAGAATAAGGGGATAGAACACACAGAGTTCAGTATAGGTGCGTGAACAGATGGCTAGATTGACCGCAATGAACTTGGAGACACGTGTGCACCCAGTGCAGGCGACAATGCCGTACCAGGAACAGACGACCACAAACCCACCTTTCCATCATTCTGTTGTCTGGTTAAGCATGCCTCCAAAGAAAAGCAGGTGGTTGCTGAGGAATGGTGAGTACCCGAGCGAGAGACTTTGGAAGTACGATACCGACGAAGGGGCCCAAGGCAAACCTGATTCTTCCAATATCAGCCACAGGCCCACAATCAACAAGTAAAATGGGTCAAAACTGATGGTCGGCATTACACATGTTCGGTTGCCTTCCTCGTCGACGGGAAGCATGCCATGGCCGGTGGTATCGAAGGAAAGATTCGATGTTGGCGAGTGGAAGATGGTATGGAAGTGGGAACGCCAATGGATGCAGGGAGTCCCGTTTACAACATCGCAGTGTCGCAAGATGGAAAATGGGTCGTGAGCGGGACAGAAAGCGGTTCGGTGACGGTGTGGGATGCGAGAAGCCGTGACAAGGTGACCGAGTTCATAGGGCACAACAATCGGGTGCGTACAGTGGACTTCTCTCCAGATGGGACGAAAATCACGACTGGGTCGAGTGACCTGACTGCATGCGTCTGGTCGCTCTGGACGGGCAAACGACTGGTAGGCCCTTTGGAGCACAACGAGACCGTTGTTGCCGCCAAATTCTCGCACAACGGGTGCTCCATCGCCACTGCCGCGCGTTCCGTTCGGATATATGACACGCAGAACGGCGATCTGCTCGTCGACGTCCCAATCAGAGTCACCTCGCCGTCGGACCAATCTCTCGCTTGGGCTAGCAACAGCAAGCACCTCTTTGTCTTATCTCACGAGGGCAACATCAACTGTCTAGACGTGTCCACCGGGGCAACGTGCTCTCACTGGGCTGTCCACAGCACCAATGATCCCGGGTGCATTGCCATAGCAAGCAATGGCAAATTCATTGCAGCCTTCGCTAATTCGTCGGCCTCATTCTGGGACACTACGACGCACCAGCAAATCGGGTCTGTCATTCAGCATACAGCTCATGTCGTGTCAATGGCTATCTCAACAAACTATGACCTTGTGACGGGCGGAGGCCAGACAGTCACCCTTCGCAGTCTCTATGATGTCCTTCCCCCGCCCTACTCTGATGATGTAAGCAAGGTCTTGATGCATGAGACAGTCATCTAACTGCAGATTACTTCTCGGCGACTAAAGGACTCTATTGAGCGGGTCAGGCGTTGCATGGAGGGGGAGACGGCCAATCCCGACGAGACAGTCCAGCCGCTTCCAAAGGAGGAGAGTCCAAGTGCGTTTGATAGATTCTTGACTCGCGTGTCGCTGACATCCATGTTCATTAGATGGAAAAATTGCACGCCTCGAGGAAACGATCCGGCAACTCCGCAAACAGCTGTCCGACTCCCACCATAGAGGGGATAACCTCAGCAAAATTGCCGATTCCCAGGGTGAGCGCTCTCCATCAACACCTGACACTTGCTTCATTGACGCGTGCCCCGTCCACTAGACAGCGAGATCGTGCGCCTCAAAGAAACCGTCCAACAACTCAGCACCCAGAATACCGATTACCAACACATAGTGGATAGGCTCACCCAGATCCGTCGGGCTCACGAGCAGAAGTATCAATGCGAAGCCCTGTACTCCAAGGGTCAAATAATTGACGCTGGGGACTACCTTCTTGAGCTGGCCAACAGTGTGGGCGAGGAGGTTAGGGCCGACAATCTAATAATGGATTGGCTTACTAGTGAGTTCTGGCGTCACGTATCGGGATAAACTATTTAAGGTCTATCATCAGAGTTCAAGATCCAATGCATATCGGCTCTAGAACTCATTGGAGACAAACCATTGAGCGCTGAGAAACAGGATGAAGCGGTTAGAGCCTACTCTACTGCATTGTCCCTTGGTCCCTCGAGCACAGGCACTATACCAGCCAAGTGGGCGCGTAAGGTGCTGATTCATAGTTCAGTAAACGAGGCGTTGAATGCCGCGACAAAGGTAGGCACTCCATAGCAGTCCGAAGCCGTACGTTGGCTTGACACCCATTTCGGATCAGTTCAAGCTTCCAATGTTTGTCGTCTACCAGTCGATCTGCGATGTTCTCGAAGACAACGGTCGGATTTCGGAGGCGATCAAGTGTTTCCATCAGTTGCAGAGTGAGTTAGGGGAGGACACGAGTAACCACGATGAGCGAGTGCAGTGGGAATCCAG
>JBBPSY010000413.1:0-13513 GCA_038093855.1 Rugiboletus extremiorientalis
CGGCTGGAAACCCCAGCTAGTTCTACGCAATCCACGCGTATCTACTGGCATCCAGAGAGCTCGCTTCGCCTTCGCCAACCTCAAGGCTCCGCTTACTTCTCTGTGGTCTAAAGGCCGCCCTAAGGCCTGCTTGCTAGAGTTCTGGACATAGGACCAAGGGCTTCCGTATCCTTGTTGTCCAGTGACGTCCCAATGACAGCTATCTCTTTGGCTTGCCACTGAGATACCGTGTGCGTCGTAACAGTGTTGAGGTAAACCTCAGTTTGCAAATCAACTAAGTCATCCCTCCCTGTCCAAGTCCCTTCCCAACCTTTCCCTTACTCTCCTTCATACTCCTTTCCCAAATATGAGGACACAAGGTTCAGCAAGGGTGTGACACATAAGTCCTGTGCCAACGTCCTTATCTGTTGAGTACCCCCTTGTTTTCTTACCCTCTGTTGGACCTCCATTCCAACTTTGTACTGACACCCCAGAACTCTGTCAGACTTGTACCTGGAGGAACTGGACTTGACACCTATGTCTCAGAATACAGTTTATCTTTTTGGACTCTTATTTCTCAGACTCATTTCTTCTATCTGTCCTGCAGAACAACTTTTATTTCCCTTGAGTCCTAGACTCTCCCCATGTTCTCAGCACTTTTCCCTGCAGTTCCCTTGGGTTGAGAGCTGTAGCCCACTGTAAGGGAGCCTAGTGGAACACTGCTTGAGGACCTTCCCTCATTTCTCTCATGCACTAGATTTTCCTTTCAACAACCCTTCATCTATCCACTATAGGTCATATCCACCACAGGGTCACATTGACCTGGTTTTATTCATAACTCTATTCTGCAATCTGCTTATTTTTTGGGCTCACCACATTTCATCACCTTTATTATCATTGCTGTCAGACCATAAGCATCTGCTCATTCATATTGCTAATATTGACAGTCTAGACTAGGCAACTACATACATGGGTAAATCTGCAGGTACCAGTGTCTATACCCATACCTGTACCCACCAAATACCTGTACCTGTGGCATGGGAACAGATATTTGTTGCAGGTACAGATATCCAGACCCTTACCCATATCCATTGTGGATTATACCTGTGATCCACACAGGTATGCACATGAGTCTGGCATACTACATGGCAAGGGCAAGGGTGAGGTGGACAAGATGAGGGCACAAGTAGCAGATGTGCTGTCTGCTACTTATACTTGCATGAGCATGAGTGCATTTGGTGACTGGTGGATGAGGATGAGACAGACCTTGAGGGTGAGTGACTGCATGGGTGGTGTAAGGGAGAGTACACACACACATCTGAGTAGATTGGGTGACTAGTGGGCAAGAGCAGTGAACTGCAAGGGGAGTAGACTGTGAAGGTGGTGGACTGTGAGGGTAGTGTAAGGCCAGGGCAGTATAAGGTCAAGGTGGGTGACCAATGTGTTGAGACAAGTGGAAGCGAGGTGTGGAAAAGTGTATACACAAACATGCTGCTCTGGATGATGCTGTGCACCCAATCCAGATTGGAAAGCCTTTGTATCCACTGTGATAAGTATGTATCCAGGTTGTGGACAAACTAACTAATTCAGCTGCATGGACCTTTACAATATGGTCAATGAATGTCACAATATGCCCATGCAGACAGCAGAAAGTGCTGGACATTACCATCACCAATTTATCTGAATTGCATCACCCCTCATTGCTGCTCACTGCCTATCTGAGTTTGAATGTGACAGTCTCTTTCTATCTGGCTTTCTGGAAGTTATTCCCATATGTATGAATTTACCATCATCTTACCATCATCTGACCTGACATCCACCCAGATGATGTCTATCCACTATTGGAAGTTGTCAGAGTGGCTACATTCCTGTCAGCTGGATACCTATTATAAACCACCAGAATGACTCAGCCATTGGTCATTACTCCAACAGTCAGTCACTCAGTTTCATCACCATCCAGTTCTATCCATTTGGGCCTGTGATCATTTGTTACCAGAGTCTTCCCACCTACTAACATATTTTTTACATCCACCTACCTGTTACAGTTGAGGGTGCTCTCCTGCCTATGTGATTATCTTTTTCTTCTTTCTCTTTCACCCCCAGTATGTTCTACTATGATGACTGGCTCCTTTTCTCTGAAGTAGCTGTGGTAGACACTCTGGAGCTCCCCTATGTTGCTCCAGACTCCTACTATAATGGACTATGTCTTGTTTAGGAAGTCCTTGGACTTCTGCAGCAAGACTCTTAAGATCTTGCTTCTTATCTTCACTGTCACTCTTCCTTTGAACTAGTCTCTTTCAGAAGTCCTTGGACTTTGCAGCAGACTCTTATAATCTGCTTCTTCACTTCCCTTTGCCCTTGCCCTTTACTCCAGATCTAGGGCTGTATCATAGCTTATATAGCTAGGAACCTCTCTGTAGTTTCTCTGGCTTATTCTATGCAGTCTTGACTTAACTGTGTATTATCTCTAAGCTCACAAGACTCATCCCTTGTCTTGTTTTCACCTCTAGAATCATCTACCTTTGGGATCTACAAGGGGTAACCTAGTTCCCTTGCCCATCACCTGTACTCTCCACCATCTGTCTAAGGGAAGCCCACCAGAGCAGCCCTTAAGACCAGTTCTTTTTGCCATTTGCCACCTCAATTCCCCCTTACTACTCCCTCATGGCTATTCAACACTGTGTGCCTACTGCCCATTGCAAGTGCATTCTAGCATGATGGCCTGCAGTTAAGCCCACACATAACACTACCTGCCCAGCAAAGAATCTGCACCACTTGTGTTGCATCCACCAATGTCCATCAAATCCACCTTATTGTTTAAGCAATCTGCCATCACACTCAGACAATCTGCTGTAGCCCCCATGCTGAGCCTGTGTGTTCCCACTCAATCTGATGTGGTGAAGCAGGTAAATCACAACTGTAGTGTAAACACTCAGGGGGATTGAAAATAAATGTAAAAAGGCTGTGAGAGGTTTTTCTTGATCCATGAGAATCACAGGAAATACTACTGAGGATTGGGGAAGAGTTTAGGACCCAAGGGAAGTAAAAGTTGTCCTACAAGATGGACAGAAAAACAAATCCAAAAAAGTAGAGTCCAAGAAGGTAAAATTGTATTTCAAGACATAGGACAAAGCTTTTATAGTTCTGGGCATTCCCAAGACTTCCAAAAGTGAATGATAACTCAACTATTACAATCCAGATAAATTCAGGTCATTTCAAATATTGTTTCCAGCATTTCCACTTCTGAAAATGCTCAATCCGGGTCTGGACAGTGCTATGCTGGTCTGGATTGCTTCAAACAGTCTTGAAATGGTCTTGGAATGGTCATGGATTGTGTAACAACAATACAGAATCAAATGTGGATTATGTAGGTACTGTATAACATAAATATGTAATAATGTAACAACAGCCTCTACAAACCTAAGGAACTTGAGTTCCTTACAGTGGCCTCACCATCCACACACTTGCACCATCTGCCTCTAGTCCCACACAGAAACCACATGTAACCATTGAAGCTACTGTCATGCCCAGTTGAACTGCCATCACTCATGTGCTAACTGCCACATGTGTACAATCACCTGCGCTATCTGTGCTCTCTTGCACCATCCATCATCAATTGTTTGTGCACTTGCACCAACCACCCTCACATCCACACAATATACTGTAAAAGAAGAGTGATGCTTTATCTGCTACATCAAGGGATGCTTCACCTGAAAGCATCAGAAGGGTAATGAAAGACCTTTCACAGAGTGTAGGAACCAAGGCCCATCATCAAGAAGCTCCTCTTCCTCTTTGGGATCTGGAAGAAGTGAATAGACAAGAGTCATCTTCACTGAGATGCAACTGGAGAAGTATTTCCAGAGTTTGAAAGAGAGCAAGAAGGGGGATGATGAAGTCCTTTAGATTCTCAAGACATGTTTCAAAGCTGACTACCAGGGAGCAGAAGAGACCCCTAACTCCCAGATGGATGTTGATGAAGAAAGGATCATGAATTTGAATGTGTATTCACTGGCTTTTAGGAAGGTCAAGGATTTTTAGAATAGAGGTAAGCTGCAACATCTCTAACCTCTTCTCAGTACCTCTCTGTAATAGTATCCACTGAAGATCAGTCAATACTAGTTTTCATTTCCATATCTTCAGTGGGAGGGGCAAATGATGCCAACACTACAGCCCTTGTCAATAGTGATGCTACTGGAAACTTCATTATCTATGCCTTTACCAAAAGGAACAAATTCCCCTTCACTCACATAAGAACTCCTCTTTGCACTATCAATGCTGACAGATCTACCAATTGAAAAGGAAGCATCCTCTTCAAGATCTCCTTGACAACTTGAATAGGAGATGATGAGGAAGACCAGGACTTCCTTATCCTTGCTAGTGGAAAGGAGTAGACCATTATACTAGGAATGACCTGGCTGGCTGAAGTTAACCCCACTATTGATTGGTTCTCCAGGACTGTATCTCTTTCTCAAATGCCTTGTAAGTCAAGACCAGATGATCACAAGGTACTTGCACAGTACTACCTTACCCAATACCTTAGACTAGATCCTGACATGAAGCTAGCCAAGATATATGAACAACAATTCATTGAGGAGTGGATATTTATCTGGAAAATCACCCTCTCGACCATTCTAGCTCAGCAGGTGGATCATGCCAAGGAGACACTGCCAGATACATACAAGGAGTATGTGGAGATATTTGTGGATGGAGATATCACCACCCTTCCCCCTGTACAAGTCTTTAATCATGTGATTACCACTATGGAAGGCTTGATCCTGAAACAAGCAAAGAACTATCCTCCTACCCCTGAAGAACTAGAGGCATGTAAGAAGTTCATTGATGAAAACCTCAAAAGTGGAAAGATTCAGGCATTGAAGTCCCCACAAGCTGCCCCCTTCTTCTTTGTATAAAAGAAGGATGAAAAGCTGTGACTTTGTCAGAACTACCAATACCTGAACTCCCAGACTGTCAAGAATGTGTACCCACTATTGCTGATCCACTGCCTTATCAACAAACTCAAGGGATCATCAATATTCACCAAGATGGATGTATGCTGGGGATATACAGTGGCTCAAATGAGTGTCCCAATGCTGGGTCATTTTGAAAAGACTTGACATTTGCAAGAGAACCAAAATGTATTAGCTCTAGCCCTTGCAGGGTCATCAATGGCCCTAACCCGTGCTCTGAATATGAGCACTTAGTCATGTGATTTGGTTGCCATGTGAGTGAGATATAACCATTTCAAAATGATATGTGATTGGGACACTGATTTGAGCAACATTTCTATTCCACAATTTTAGTACTTTGTATGCCATCCCTTTGCCTTTATCAGTGCCTCTATTATTCTAGGCATGCTTTCTATCAATCTTTAACATTCCTCAACCTCTATCTTGCCCCATTCCACATCAATCCTTTCTGAAGCTCCGAAACCCATTCCAGTGGTGTTGCATAGCTGTTAAACTTCTTTTTAAGGATTTGCCAGAGATGTTCCATGGAATTAAGGTCTGGAGATTGTGCTGGCCAATCAAGACCCTTGATATCTTGAGATTCCAGCCACTTCTGGACTCTTTTAGATATGTGCTTGGTGTTATTACCTTGCTCAAATGTAATGCTCTCCTCAAAGATTTCACAATTTTGCACAGTAGAAAGCAGATTATCTTCCAAAATGGAGACATACTGCTCAGCATCCATCCTCCCTTCCACCTCTGCAAGGATTCCCACTCCATTCCAGCCCATGCATCCCCAAACCATCAAGAAACCTCCTCCAAACTTTACTGCCCCCTGTATCTTCTTATCTGACCAAGGTTTTCCTGCCACTTTCCACTTCCATCTGATCCAATCCTGTTACTCTTGGTCTCATCTGACCAAATTACCCTAGTCCAGTCCTCCACAGTCCAGTGTTGGTACTTAAGAGCAATGGCCAGCTATATTTTTATACCTAACATACAAGGGTGGTTTATTTTTCTTGACTACAGCCTTTATAGATGTAGACTTTAGCACATTGCAAACAGTTTGGGAAGAGATAGGAGAGGAGAGGGTAGAATGATGAGATAGATTCAATTGCCTGGATAGCATTTTCAACCTTGCCAGTGGTAATACTAGAGACAATTCTCCTCCTCTTAGTAGAAGAAAGCTTGTTTGGACAGCCTAAATTAATGTTTTTCTTTCCTGGATAAATATATTTGATAGTCCTGGCCATGGTGGACTTCCCCAGACCAGTTTTGGAGGATATTTGCCTAGCAGAAAGACCAGATCCAGAGAGAAACAGGACATTAGCTGTAGCAGAGGCAGAAATAGACTTCATGGTAAAGTAGGGTCAGCCAGGTAGTATTCCTGCCATTTATGGTGCTCAGGGTCATGTGAGTTACATAATGAAACAGAATTGAAGCACAGCATCCATCAGAACATTATATTATTTACCAAATGGTGACTGATAACATCATGGTCAAATAAGTGTCCCAATGACATGTCATTTTAAAATGGTTATATCTCAATCCCATGGCAGCCAAATCACATGACTAAGTGCTCATATTCAAGGCAGGGATTAGTGCTATTGATGACCCTAATACATTTTGGTTCTCTTGCAAATGTCAAGTCTTTCCAAAAATGACCCAACATTGGGACACTTATTTGAGCCACTGTAACAATATCCAGATCAAACATGAAGACTGCTGGAAAGCTGCCTTCATCACCCCCCTAGGCCTCTTTGAACTCACAGTAATGTTCTTCAGGTTATGCAACTTGCCTGCTGTTATGTGTGGGCCTAACTGCAGGTTGTTGGAGAAGAGCACACCTGAGATGAGTGGTAGGTATGGTGTTGAATAGCCATGAGGGAATGGTAATAGGAATTGAGGTGGTGACTGGTGAAGAGAACCAGCCACAGGAGTAGCTCTGGTAGGCCTCTCCTCAGTAGACTATGGAGGATGCAGGTAATGGGCAAGGGAGCTAGGTTACCCCTTGTGGATCCCAAAGGTTTTTGATTCTAGTGGAGAGGGGAGCAAGACATGGGGTGAGTCTTGTGAACTTAGGACAACACACAGATCAACCAAAGTCTGCATAGAATAAGCTGGGGCTACTACAGCAGTGTCCCTAGCTATATAAGCTATAGTACAGCCCTGAACCCAAGGTAGGGGGTAGGGTGAAGGGTGCTTAGGAAGGAGACCATAAGGGTCCACTGTGAAGTCCAAGGACTTCTGAATGAGAAGGAGTAAAAGAGTGACAGCACAGTAAGGAAGCAAGACCATAAGGGTCTTGCCACAGAAGTCCAAGGACTTCTTGAAAGGGATGTAGTCCATATAGTAAAGGTCTGGAGTGACCTAGGGAAACTCTGGGGTGTCTACTACTGCTACTTCAGGGAACAAGAGCCAGTCATCATAGTAGAAAGTACTAGGGGTAATAGAAAAAGGAAAAAAGGATAACCACATAGGTGAGGGAGTACTCTCAACTGTAACACCTGCCACATTCAGATGTTCATGGACCACATTTTTGATGATTTTATCACAGACAGATGGTTGATCATCTATATGGACAACCTCCTAATCCACTCCAGTGACCCAGTGCTTCATGAGGAATACACCTGGAAGGTGCTCCAGCAATTTCAGGAGCAACAACTATTCTTGAAGCTTGACAAGTACATGTTTGATGTACCAGATGTCAAGTACCTTGGAATGATAGTGGGGAAGAATTTTGTTTGAATGGATCTCACCAAGCTAGCTGCCATCAAACAATGGAAACCCCCAAAGGTGTCAAGTCCAGGTCCTCTGGGCACAAGTCCAACAGAGTTCCAGGGTGTTAGTATGAAGTTGGACTGGAGATCCAACAGAGGTTATGGAGGTTCAGGAGATATTCAATGGATAAGGATGTTGTTATGTTTGTACAGAAGTACTAGTGTAAGACTTGGCCAAATGTAGGGTCAAGGGTTCATCCTATTAGTCTAGGTTGAAGTTCATAGGGTCAAGGGTTCTGTCTTGCTTGAGGAGTTACTCAGAGCAAGTAGAAAGCATACACTTCAGAAGTGGAACAATTGACTTGTAGAAGTCTGATGGAGTTCAAGGGTCTACTAGGTGGATTGCCAAGTAGGTCAAAGTTAAGAAGTACATTACAGGTAGATGACTGGTTTATATAGACATCAGGAAATGAAAAATGGAACACCAAGGAATACTGGGAAATCACTGACTAAGCAAGTGATGAGTAATTCTGATGGGTAAGGAAGTTTGTCAGCAATAAAGAAAGATGACTAATGGAGAAGTACAGCCTCTAACAGGAGTTGACTTAAGGCTTAGTAATGCAGGAAAAAGGAGAAAAAGAGGAATCATAACAGCTGTTAGCACAGGACTTATGTGTTGTGCCCTTGCCAAACCTCATGTTCCTGTATTTGGGAAGGGAGTATGAAGGTGGATAAGAGGAGAATTGGAGAAGAGGGACTTGAACAAGGAGGAGTGACTTACAGTAGTTGATTTACAAACTGAGGTTTACAAGTGGAGAACATAGTACTTACAGTGACTTACAAAATTGTCCCAATGTTTTGCACTTTTAATTGTATATTGAATAACTTTGAAGCATACACAAATACAAATAAAGGGCTGTTGTATCAATGGGAGCATGTGCTCAGGGCTGAGTGATGGTAAATGAGTCATGTGATTTAGATCAGAAACCATGGAGAGCAATTCAAAATCAATACTCATTGGGACAATTATGTGAGTGTAGTTTAAATATATCAGGATCTGATGCTCCACCATCTCTATAGTGGAGCTCAAAGTCAATTTTTAGTTGGAACTGAAGTTGAGGTAATCAACCTAAGTTGTGCAGACCCTCAGCTAGGATTCTGGTCCTGAATGTCTGGTAAACTCTGCTTGAATGCCAAACATGGATCTCTGACAGAAATCTGTTGTGAACCTGGATCACAAATACTCACCATTGTTCTGATGTCTAAGCTCCTACTTCTCCCCATCTAGCTCCCCCATTCCAGGCCATGAGGTACAAGTCCACCTCTATTGCCATCCAGCCTCCTGGGGGTAAGGGTTCCAAGATCTACTGGGAGAAATCTTATGTTACGACACACATGGTATCTCAGTGGCAAGCCAAAGAGATAGCTGTTGTTGGGATGTTATTGGACAATGTAGATATGGAGTCTACAGCCCTTGGTCCAGAACTCAGCAAGCAGGTCTTGGGGTGACCTTTAGACCACAGAAGAGCAAAGTGAAGTCTTGAGTTGTCGAAGACTGAGGAAGCTCTCTGGAGTGCCAGTAGATATGCGTGGATTGCATAGAACTAGCTGGGGTTTCCAGCCAGTTTCATCAAGGTTTATATAGGGTACACAAGTGGCTGTACTCTAGCACGGACCAAGGGTGTGTATCTGCTGGAAGAAGAAAGGGTCTGACATGTCCCAAAGGGATATGTCAGAAAAGGAAAGGGAGCACTTCCACAAAGGTGTGGTTGAGTGCAAAGCGACAAAGGAGGCATGCAAGCATGCCAAAAGAAGTAGGTGTGAGGTAGCAATGAGGCTACCATGCGCGAGTGATATAAGTGGAAGTCCAAGGAGTCCAAGGAAGCTGTGGAGGCTGCGGACACCAGGGAAGGACAAAGGGTGATACTGCATCGAGCAGTGGTGCAGAAAGGGAAACATATGTAAGTAAGAGTAGACAAAGGAAAACCTCACTGGTACTGAGGTAAGCGATGAGGGGATAGCTACCCCTGGGGTTAGGGGTAAGCCTATGGTAATCGTGGTGTAAGTATGGTTAAGTGTTGTACCAGTGAGCGAGAAAGGAAGAAAAAGGACTAGGGGACCACTCTACCATAACATCTTATGCTTATCATACTGATCTCTCTGTTGAGTGGTGCCAGGACAACCCCATGAAGTATGTCAAATTGTTTTCAGACTCTACTTGTTATGATGCACACAGCATCTCTAAGGCATAAGCTGAGAGGGTACCTGTCCTTGAGACTTCACTGGGTCTTACAAGTATAGAAGCTTGTAGCCCTAGGTCCAAAGAACCTAACTATCTGTGCTCTGGATGCACAGAGACCTGTGACAAGGAAGCAAAGTCTTGAGGGGATGAAGATGAGCAACCAAGTGTATACTGTACATCTCCTGCTCATAAACTTCAGTTTGTAAATCAGCCAAGTCACTCCTCCTCATCCAAGTCCTTCTCCCCCAACCCAGATATGTGTAGATTGCATAGAACTAGCTGGGGAGCCAGTCCTACCACTAGTGGGGCTTTATATAGCATATCAGGGTTTGCACTTGGTGTGTATACACTGGAAGAGGTAAATGGTCCACAAGACTGTATGGAGGCAGTATTGCAGAGGGGAAAGAGTCCACTATTGCAAGGAGGCAATAGTGTGGAAATGGTAAAGGGTCCATGATAGCAGGTGTTGTTATGGGAGGAGAAAGGGTCCAGTTCTGCAAGGAGGTAGTTGACCAGAAAAGGTAAAAGATCTATGACAGCAGATGCTGTTACAGAAAGGGAAAGGTGCTGGTACTGCAAGGAGGTAGTAGTGTGGGAGGAGAAAGAGGAGACATACAATAGATAAGGTAAGTATGGCCTGAGGTGGAGAAGTACCTAGCTAAGCCCATAAAGAGATGGGTAAGTAGGTATCAGGCATAGAAATAGGAGATAAAAGAACAAAAGGGTGATGGAGACTGGGAAACTGTAACACTACTTAGGATGTGCAAGAGGAAGGCTGCACTCAAGTGCAGCTTAATGCCACCAAGAAGAATACATATTCTGAGCCGGCCAGATATATATTTGAGCATGATCCAGAACTCAGTACAGAGTGGGTTGCAAAGCCCCAAATCTTTGTGGCCACAACCCAGTGCTACCATACTGCATATGTTTTTTTTCTTGATAACTAAGGTTTTTGACTTGATTCATCAATGTGATGCTCTTGTATAGCATGAGAACTTGATACAATGAGCATGTCAAGTGCTTGGGTCAGACAGGTGGGGGGTTGTCAATTAATGATCTTCAGAGAGGAGACAAAACCAAGGGCCTTCTTGGTATATTTTTCTTCCTGTATTTTGAACCTGGGCTCATGATTAGTAGGTACAATCACTCAAGATTTTCCATGGTTCTCCATCCTTCATGGCTGGTGGCAATCTAATCCAACATACAATATGGCATACAGCACTACTGACCTGGACCAGAACATTGCAGTAGTGGCTGCTACATTATTCAAGATCCAACCTGATTTCCCAATGGCAGTGTTTTGGCATTGCCTTTTCTATTGACCAACTTGTTACCTGCATTCACCATACCTGGTATATACTATACTGTGACTCCTTCCACCTCCAATGTCTCTAGCCATGAGGATTTCATTGGAGGGAATGATCTCTTCCAATTGCATTCCATTGATATTGATGGTGGGATGTGTCCTACAAGCTTCAATGAGATAATCTCCTTTGCAGATCATGACTCTGGTCCCTCCATATTCTTGTAATCAATGGATTGTTTTATACATGTATCTCCAAGTCAGGCTATCACTGCTCCTGTACTCACCATGTCCACTGCCAAGACTGCTGCCATCACTGTCCTCCACAACCCTGTCACATCCACCACTGCCACTATCACCCCTTCCAACCCTATGGTCTCTACCACATCTGCTGCCACTCCTGCTGCTTCCCCCTCCAATCCTGCCTTTATCTCATTAAATGATGAAGTTGGTTATTACCCACCTTATCCTCTGCCACTTGCTCTCAGCCAGGCAGAGTTCCAATGTATCACCAGTGGCACCACATCCAGTGGTGTAAATTTCCTCAAATCAGGCAATCCTGCAATATCAACTACTGACAACTCTGACTCTGATGCTGCCACCACTGCTTTCTTTTTGCATTTGCAATTAATGAAGTGAAAAACTCCCACATTGGACATTGGCTCTGGGGGATCAATTCCAAAGCACTGGTTCTTCACAGAACCCACCTTCCTCTCCACTACAACAAAGTTATCTCACAAGTGTGTGTGATTCTTGGTGGCTGACCATCATGACAGTCATGATATATCCACTTCAATCATTATGACCATGCATGTGCTTCAAGAACTTTTTGTTCTTCAACATATTGTGCTGATTGCCATGAAAAGATGGCTCCTTGTGAAGAACAACTTGTTGACAAAAAGGAATAGTACAAACATGAGTGGAACATGTTGCATCAGCATCAAAAGCATGAAATGCATATGGCTGTGCATCAAAAATCCTTGGCTGATGCTGATATTCACAAGATGGAACTTGAGCTTGAGATTCTAAAGTTTCAGGATCAAGCCAAGGGTCAAAGTGATGTTGAACCTGAGAGTGGTGAGAGTAATGACTTCATGACTAACTGAGCTTGTATTTACAATTCCTGCTGCCAGTCAAGCTAGGTAACTTGCTTGTTGTTCTTGTTCCAATGTTATAACATGTGCTTTGTATATACCTGTAATCCATCTCATCATGATTTAAACTATTGTCATGCCACAAATGTTGGAGTAAGTGCTGCATAAGTGAGTGATGATGTTGCTGCCCTGGTGTTCTCCACTGTACATCCTCCCCCCCCCCCTCCTCCTCCCCATCCCCTTCATGTTCTTCACCAGTCTTCTTCTCAGGATACTCAGCAGCAAAGTCCCTTACTGAGACTACTATTCCATGCCCCTCCTCAATATCTATGATCATATTGTGAAGTACAAGACAACTTCATATCCAAGAATTTGCATATTTGAGATCATTGTCATTCTGAATTTGGATGTGTAAATCACAAAGTAATTGAAATCAACCCTTGAGAAATGCAATGAAGTGTTTTGAACTAACTTGCACCTAGAAAAACAGTTTAGTTGTAAAATTGTCATATAAAAATATACACACTTTGGATAGATAGAAGTTGACTTCCCTCAGTTGGCCTTTTGAATGGAATCACACATCATGACTGACAGCCATATGCATTATCAGCCCAAAGCCACTCATTTTGTTCAAAGAATCAATGAGAAAAGCATGCAATCTGGGTGTTTTGAAAGGCTGCAGAATCATAGAGACTTCCAGGCACTCCAATAACATAGTCAACAATCCTCAGATTGTGTGAAAAGTTCACAATCTTTGAATTAATAATAAGCAATAGAATAAAATATGATAAATCACTTATCTGATTGGAAAGTGAATAGTTTGATTTCCTATCAAAACATCCTTTACCATGCCAGCCTGGCTTCTGCAAAAGCTTGAATGGTGTCCCATTAACAGATAAGAATTCTTCCCTCCACTGAGAGCATGTCCTTTGTTCCACATAACTTTGAGCCTTTTGTTTGTCCTCATGATCCTTTTGCTGGGTCAAGTCAAAGTGAATGAAGTGATTATAATGACTCTGAATAGCAATCATCACTTGCTTGTAGTAGTTGCGAACAGTGCCTACAGAAACACCTACCCACTCTGCCATGTCTGGTGAAGTAACTCCATTTCCATAATGCCCAGCAGCATTAAGAAAGATTGCTAGCTGGATTTGAACTGGAAGCTGTGGGTTGTTGGAATTGTTGTAAAAGATATGATGATCTTGAATGAGGTCAACAATCTTGACAAA
>JBBPSY010000414.1:0-13469 GCA_038093855.1 Rugiboletus extremiorientalis
CCAGATCACATGACTAAGTGCTCATATTCAAGGCAAGGGTTAGGGCTATTGATGACCCTGCAGGGGCTAGAGCTAATGCATTTTGGTTCTTTTGCAAATGTCAAGTCTTTCCAAAATGACCCAACATCGGGACACTTATTTGAGCCACTGTACCGTTCTCGGTGGTTTTGTGTACTCAAACAGGACGGCAAATCTCTCCACCTCATCCACGATCTGCAGCTGCTTAACGTGGTGATGGTCTGTGACTCATCTGCCCCGCCGTTTGTCAAACACTTCGTGGAATCCAATGCAGGATATGCAGTGTATGGGATGATGGACCTATTTGCGGGATACGACCAATGCCCGCTCCATCAGGAATCGCAGGATCTTACCACCTTCAATAGTCCAATGGGTCCCCACTGCCTTACCACAGTCCCCATGGGATACACGAATGCTGTCCAGATCTACCAGGTCAACATGTTGTTCATCCTGCAAGACGAGATTCCCCGCCATACTTTTCTGTTTATCGACGACCTACCGGTCAAATCTGTCACTACCCATTATCAGCATCCGGACGGAACTTATGAAACCATTCCGGACAATCTGGGTATCCATCAGTTTATCTGGGAACACTTACAGGTCACCCACCGGATTCTCCAGCGCCTCCAGAACGTCGGAGCCACGGTTTCTGCCAAGAAATTTGTGCTTGCAGCACCGGACGCTACCATCGTCGGACACAAATGCACCGCGGATGGTCGCATTCTGCACGAATCCAAGGTACAAAAAATCCAGGACTGGCCAGAATGCCAGAATATCACCCATGTCCAGGGATTTCTGGGAGTATGTTGTGTGCTATGGATTTTCATTCTCGGTTTCGCTTCTATCACCCGCCCGTTGGTCGACTTGACCAGGAAGGGTGTTCCCTTTGAATGGGGGGAACCCCAACAACTTGCCATGCAGCATCTCAAGGACGCGATCATCCATTCGCCCGCTCTCCGCTGACTGGACTACGAATCCGGGCGAGAAGTTGTTCTTGCCATTGATACATCCGTTATCGTGGTCAGATTTATTCTATCCCAAGAGGGGGAGGATGGCAAACGCTATCCGAACCGGTTTGGTTCCATCAGCCTCAAAGAAGTCGAGAGCCGCTACTCACAGGCAAAACTCGAACTTTATGGGCTCTTTCATGCATTGCGATCCGTCCGCATTTTCATCTTTGGGTTAGCTAACTTTACAGTCAAAATGGATGCCAAGTATGTTAAGGGTATGATCAACAACCTGGACCTCCAGCCTAACGCGACCATCAACCGCTGGATCGCAGGCATCCTGCTATTTAACTTCCGACTCGTACATGTCCCCGCTACCAAGCATACCAGAGCGGATGGGCTATCTCATCATCCCCCGTCCAAGGACGACCCTCTGGATGATGACGATTTCGAGGATTGGCTTGACAACACCTACTCCTTCTCAGTTTCCTTGCTCAATGATCAGATGCCTTCGAGCAACCATAGCACTCACCTTGACAGGAACACATCCCAGTCCAGGAAACTCTATTACGCACTGGCCATCCTCGCCGGTGCGGATTCCGAACCAACCGTCAACAAACCGGACATTCTGCATTCGACAAAAGCCCTCGCAAAGGAAGCATGGATTGATCGGATCCGGGACTTCTTACAAGACCGCATCCGCCCTCCTGATCTATCCGACGCCGAATACCTCTCCTTCATCAACGCTGCCACCCACTTTTTCATCTTGAACGGATCACTCTACTGGCGGGAACCCCACGGCCACCACCAGCTAGTTGTGCATAGCAGTTGCCATTATGGACTTATCAGAGAGGCCCATGACACCCTTGGACATAAAGGTGTCTTCTCAGTCCGGACACGGCTGCTGCTTCACTTCTGGTGGCCCCAACTCGTAGATGACGTCAAATGGTACATCCAGACGTGCCATGAGTGTCAAATCCAACAGACACAGAGGTTCCACATTCCGCCCACCGTTCCAGTGGTAGGTGGATTGTTTCATAAAGTCCATATTGACACGATGGTAATGCCGCAATCCAGTGGCTACCATTTTATCGTGCAGGCACGGTGTGCACTGACAGCATATCTGGAATAGTGCATGTTGCATTCTGAGAATGCGCCCACCATTGTGTCATTCATTTTTGAAGACATTCTTTGTCGATGGGGTGCAGTATCAGAGCTAGTAACTGACAACGGATCAGCTTTTGTTCAAGCACTCGACCTTCTCGCCGCTCGGTACGGCATTCGCCATATCTGGATTTCACCTTACAACTCCCAGGCCAACGGGGTAGTCAAACAGCGTCACTACGATGTCCAGGAGGCCATCGTCAAAAGTGCCCAGGGAGGGGAACTTCGCTGGCATTCGACAGCTCATTCCATTTTCTGGGCGGAATGCATAACAATCCCTAAGTCAACCAGACTCTCACCGTACTTTATGGTACACGGTGTTGAACCGCTCTTCCCTTTCGATCTAACCAAGGCAACATTTCTCATACCCGCTCCCAATGCTGACATTGTATCTAGGTCAACTCTGATTGCTTGGCGAGCCCATCAGCTCCAAAAACATCAGGAGGACATAAAATCAATCCAAGAACACGTCACTCAATCACAGTTCGTGTCCCTCAAGCACTTTGAGACGCAATTCAAGAACCGAATACAAGACTTTGACTTCAATCCGGGAGACCTCGTACTAGTCTGCAATACGCGGATTGAAAAGGAATTGAACCGGAAAATGAAGCTGCGGTATCTCGGTCCGATGGTAGTCCTGCGAAGGACTACTGGCAGATCATACCTGCTGGCCGAGTTGGATGGTGCGATCTCGAAGCTTAGGTATGCAGCCTTCTGGCTGCTCCCCTACCAACCTTGAACGAAGGTCACAGTTCCAGTAACGGACCTGACCGAGTTGCGCAACAGAGAAATGGACAACTACGAAGCAGAAGATGATTCAGAGCGCAACGAGGAAGAACCAGATTGGGAGTAGCGCCCCCAACAACCAACCCTACGTACATATTCCATCCCAGGTTTAGTCCGGAGCTCTCTATTCCATCCCGGTTTTCATCCAGTGACTCTATCACTCATTATACTGTCACTAAAGAAATAAGAGAAACTCACAAAAAAAAAAAAAAAAAAAAAAAAAAAAAAAAAAACATTCTGTCTCGCTATTATTAACTACCAAAGGATACTACTCAAAGGACATCAAACCAATGACATTCCATCCATTCCGTCGTGTCTCACCTATACCCAATACATAGAATTCGTATTCAAGCGCACTCGAGACACAGCACACATTACTATAAGGACACCCCTTTTATTCTAACAAGTTATCCAGGGTTCGTGCAGGGACAGACGCAAAAAGAGGTATGAAGAAGACAAGTCGAGCAGTAACTCGTGAAGGATACAGTTGGTCCAAGGACCCTCCCATTCCTTTCTCTCTTCACTTTACTTTTTCCAGAGCCTAATCATACATTTTCCCTTATTCGCACTATAGGGGTCGCACTGGACATGGACACGGACACGGATAATTGCGACGGTACTCGAAGGATACAAAGAATTGAAGGAAAACGGTACCCTACTCTACCCCCAGTGCTGCCTTAATCTTCACCAGCTCCTCGCTCTGAAGGGAAATGGAAGCCTCCATCATGGAGGCACGAGCTGCGAGCTCTTTGCAAAAAACCCGCGAAGATTCAATCCGGGCTTTGAGTACCGGAATGGCGCACTTAGCTTCAGCAAGAAGTTCGGGAGACGGCCCCGTGACCTTCGCCTTCTTCTGAGGCGTCTCTTCTTCGTCCTTCTCGTGCTTATCTGGGATGCTGATTTGAGGAGTCGGGTCCGGATGGAAGAGAGGAGAGGGGGGAGCCAGGACCGCAGGTCGAACCACAATGGTTGGCACTGGACGGACCGGCCTCACAGCAATGAGACAGGAAGGACCCGCGCTCGCACCACTCGTTCGAGCGGACGTCGGTGGCGATGGCTGCCTACGAGGCAGAATAACAATCCGTCCAAGAGGACGGACTATTAATGGTCAGAACAAGCTATCTGGAGGGGATCTCACTCACCTGGCACCTTTCCTTTTCCTTCTGGCCCCTTCGCCTCTCGCCTTCCACCTCTACCCTGTGACTTATCGCACTTCGCCTTCAATCGAGCGCACAGATCGCACGTCTGATTGGGGACCCCGGTGCATTGGTGACCGTTCCGCTTGCACGGGCCGCACGGTTGATCGTGGACTATTCGGTCCAGGATTTGCGAAGTAGCGACAACGACAACCTCATCTTCGTCATCGTCATCATCATCGGCTGCGACGGAAGGGACTCGCTAAGAACACGTATTAAGCCCTGCCAGTTCAAATGGAGCAAGGACTCACCTTACGTTTCGAACGGTTGGAGGCTCTGGTCCTTGAAGAGGAAGAACCAGCAGCGTCGGACGGCTCGTCCAATGGCTCAAGCAATCCGGTCATTTGAAAACCGGATGTGGATTGCTGGCGGGAGGCAATTTCGCCTTGCCACTTTTGAAAAAGGGTGTTGGCTGCCCGCATCTTCATGGTCAGGCTCTCCTCTAAAAGAGGAGCCAGCCCCGCCTGTCCAGCCTTCGTGAACGCGGAGTGAACCTGCATCTAAGGCACCGTAAGCAATGCGACCTCAGTGCATAAATATTCGCGACGTACCAGGGTGAGGTGCCACTCCTTGCACCAATACTCCTGCTCCTCCATCAACTCCTCCTTGTCATCCAGAACCGAGCTCGCCACCCCGTCGAGACAACTCTTCGCGTCGCTGAAATCCTTGAGGATCCGCTGTTTTTCTTGGTCGGCCGGAGACGAGCGAGAGAGGGAAAGGATTTCTTCAAAGGGAGATGTAGACATGGTGATAAGGGAAAGAAGAGAGATGTGGAGCGGATTGAAGAACAAACCGGACCTTTATAGCAGATTCACCATTGTCCATCGCCTAGCGGACCACACGCCTCCACATCATGTGACCGGCTGCAGACAGCCAGTATCTAAGTTCCCCACAGATGTAGGATCCCTCGGATCTCTACAGTTGTAGGTCCTGGATTCCCAGATACTGAACATTCCATAGGTACCATCAAAACACGCATACCCGCCGTCGTCCCGTGTCCGTCAAAGCGCGTCCCAACAAAGTACGTATGTATTTCTGTCCACTTGACCCAATCTGTCAATCCGGCGCAGTTGGATTGGCGGGTTTCTGTTCCTTTTTATTTTCTTATTCATTCAAACTTGTACGATGTACCATATTGTGCCCTGAACCTTCCGTACCGTGCGTACTATGTATAAACCGGACCTGACTACTTACATTACCATACATTAGTGGCATTTTAGTGGCGCCGCAGACAATTACCGTAGTAAGAGCCCTGAGGCATGGCCCGGGCTACAAAAACTATGAGGACAGATAGAATAGATACTTTTCCTTTTGGCTGAATCTCTGTTGGAAAACCGCTGCCGCTCTTTCTTTAATTCGTCTTTCAATTCCGGTCCTCGTCCTTGACCGGAAACGTTCGTTTTCAATCTGGAGACTCATTCCAGTGGTTCGAACTCGCCCGGAAAACCGCATTTGTGTCCGTCGACGCCAAGGTGCATTCCTAGCCATCCGCCCGTCGTTGATATCCTACAGAACCCCTTGGGATGAGAAATACTCGCCCAAACTTTTGTTTTGTTGAAACAAGAGAATCTGGAAGGTAACACCCTTTAACCACTTTTCCTATTCTTCAACGGGAAATGGCATCCCTATTCTTACCTCTCTCAATTGTTCTCCCCTGCAGAATGAAACTATGATATTTATGACTGAGAACTCCTCACAGTCATATGCTCACTCAAAGCATGGCATCACTACCTTTATGGATCTCCCTTCCCAGTTCAGGTCTTCACTGACCATAAGAACCTCACCTACTTCTGACAACCACAGAAACTTAACCAACAACAAGCTCGTTGGCTCCTTGACCTCTCCGATTTTGATCTCAAACTCATCCATGTCCCCAGCCACCTCCTCTCTGCCCCAGATGCCCTTTTCCACCGCCCTGACCTTATCCCCTCCACCAATGATGACAATGACTCCATAACCCTCCTTCCCTCCTCCCTCTTTGCTAACCTTATCAACTCCACCCTGGCCAATAAGATTGCTACCTCCTCCACCTCCGACCTGCTGGTCCTTGACTCCCTTCATGCAATGGAAGGTGAAGTCCCATCTAAATTCCACTCTCGCCTATCTGACCGGAAATATAATGCCAGCATCTTGACATACCAGGGTCATGTGTATGTCCCAGACACCCTCCTCCATCAGCAAATTGTTGCTCAGTTCCATGATTCCCCCCTTGCTGGACACCCCAGCTACCTCAAAACCCGTCAGCTTGTTGCTGCGGAGTATTGGTGGCCTGGCTTGGCCCAATATATCTGCAAATATGTCGAAGGCTGCACCTCATGTCAACAACACAAGGTTAACACACACTCCACCATTCCCCCACTTACTTCCATTAAGTCCTCCTGCTCCTGGCCCTTCCAGCGAGTCTCCTGCGACTTAATTACCAACCTCCCTCCCTCCAGCAGCTTCAATTCTCTATTGGTTGTGGTCAACCATGGGCTTACTAAGGGGGTAATTCTCTGTCCCACCAAGAAAATGGTCACCGCGGAAGGAATTGCCCACCTCTTTTTCCATAAGGTTTACACCCAATTTGGCCTTTACAACTCCATCATCTCTGACCATGGACCCCAGTTCGCATCCAAATTCGTGAAAGAACTCACCAAACTCCTTGGATACCGCTTAAACCTTTCCACCACCTACCACCCACAGTCCAACAGAGAAACTGAATGCATCAACCAGGAAATTAAAACCTTCCTCCACATCTATTGCCATCACAACCTCTCATCCTGGTCCGAAATGATCTCTCACGCTGAATTCACTCACAATCACCGCCCTCACTCCATCACAGGGAAATCCCCCTTCTACCTCCTCATGGGTTACGAACCCCATCCCTTCCCTTCTGTGATTGCCAAGACCAATATTCCCGCCATATAATCCCGCATCTCCCTCCTCACCGCTGCCCACGATGAAGCCCTCACTGCTCACGAACTTGCTCAGCAAGTCATGAAGTCCTGCCTCTCCTCAAAAGGGTTCAAACCCTTTGCCAAAGGAGACAAGGTCTGGCTCAAAGCCAAGAACCTAAAATGCTCTCTCCTTCCCTCCAAGTTCCTTCCGAAATGAGAAGGACCCTTTGTGATCACAGAAGTACTATCCCCAATCATGTACAAACTCTGTTTATCCAAGACTTGGAAAATACACCCCGTTTTCCATGCCTTGCTTCTCACCCCCTACAAATGGAATGAGACTTACAGAGCTAATTTCCCAGCACCACCACCTGACCTAATCAATGGAGAAGAAGAGTACGAAATTGAAAAGGTCATACAACACTGTGGTCCACCTTCTTGCCGCTTCTTCCTGATTCGATAGAAAGGATATTCGGCTGAAGAAGATTCCTGGATGCCTGAATGAAGCTTGAAGAATGCTCTGTTGGCTCTCCAGAACTATAAGAAACTTCACCCTGTCACATTCCCCCCTTAGTCCCATCCTTTCCATGCCCTGCACCAACCACCCTGACTCTTTCAAATACAACATTTCCCCCATGGCTGTTATCTGCCCAACCCCTTCCATCTCTTCTGTCTCTTCAGTTACCGACTCTACTATGAATGAACCCTCCTCCACTGTACCCTCCCCCAGATGGGAGTCCTCCCACCTTCCGGCACCATTAGCTACCAGATTTTCTTTTCCCCTACAATTAGCCCCTTCTTCTCCTACCCCCATCAAATCCATTGACCTCCTGATCTATGCCCATCACCTCCGAGATTCATTCCCAGACAGCAACTACATAAACTGCCTTGATGCCACCGCTAGAAGTTCCTGACTCACCATCCCCATTGAAGCCCATCTTGATATCAGCTCCCCCCTACACGTTCTCTACTCTGCTTACCTCCAAGCCCACCACATCCGTCAATTCTTGTCCCCCTGTATCCACACTCTGAACACCCATGTAGACTTAGTGCAGGAACAGACTGCTGCTGCAGTTGATAGTATTATTAGGGACCTGCACATTGCCTTCTACCAACTCAAGATGGGCGAATTTTTAAGCAACTTAGATTGGTATCTGTTGGAACTCAACTCCTCCCCAGATGCCATCCCCACCGTCCCCAACTCTCCTTCCCCCGCTACTTGCACTCCCATCTCTGCCTCCTCCCAACCCCTCACCCAGGCAGAAGCCAATGCATTGGAGCTAGCCAAAGTTCATTGGAACAGAGGAACTCATTTCCAGCAGTACACCCTATCCCCCACTCGTCCACAATACCATGAAGCTTGCTTTGAGTGTTACGAGTTGGGACACATTCACGTCGATTGTCAATTTTACCAATGCCCCACCTGGCTCTTATGGCACCCTGGCCACATCCAAGCCACCTGCCCTCTCTGTTGTTCCCCTCTCTGCAGGCAGTCCTCCTCTTTGTCATCCTCCTCCCGGTCACCTCAGCATCCTACCACTTCTTGCTCCACCCGCATCTCCACCTGAGGACGTTCCTCGTGAAGGAACTCTCACCCTATCACCTCTCCAACTCCTGCTCCCATTCGAAGGAACTCATGTCCTCCTACCCCTCCCGGAGCCGCAGGAGGTGACTACAACAATGCTATCAATGATATCACCTGGGGAAACATCACCAGCTCTCCTGGGGCCTCATACAGCACATTCTAGTAGTGGGACATTAAGAATCTTCATTGATGACTCAATCATATGATGGGGGTAATGTTACAATTCATTCTTTTTTGTCTTTTCCTATTTTCCCTCTGTATTACTAAGCCTCGTGTCGACTCATGCTAGAGGCTGTACTTTCTTCTTAGTCATCTTTCTTATTGCTGACCAACCTCCTTCCCATCAGCCTTACTCATCAATTGCTTAGTCAGTGACTCTTCCTTCACCTTCCACCATATTCCACAACATTCTATCTTTCATTTCAGAAATGTATATAAACCTGTCATTTATCTGCTTGTATTTTCTTAACTTTGACCTACTTGGTAATTGACCTTGTACCCCCCTTGAATCCCTCTGAACCCTCTGGACTTCTATAAGTCAATTGTGCCACTTAGAAGTGCACACTTTTATCTTACCTCGAACTATCACTCAAGAGAAGGACAAACCTTTGAACCTACAAATCTTTCAACGTTCTCCATCCTAGCGAGAACCTTTGTCCCTATGTTTGACCAAGTCCTATGTTAGTACTTCAGTACAAATGTAACACTCGATAAAGTTATGGTATTGCTTTGGCACTAACTCCTCAGGAGTTTTATTCACTGGTCCTTTCAGTTCGAGTGCCTTAATAATATGATAGGCATGGGGAACGTTCCTGATCTTGTCATCATCTAAACTTCTCAGGACTGCAGCATGATTGCTTAGCAAGAAACAAGAGTATGGGCATCATGTGAGTCAGACATTTCTGGTTTGCCAATCTATCTCTGGATTGTGTTTGGCTAACCATGTATATCTGAGGATCAAGGTATTGCATCTGAGATCCATTACTTTGGCTTCAATCCTCTCCTGGTGTCCTTGGAACTCTACTATAAGCTCTGCAACATGCATAATATTGCTGGCACTATTCTTGGTTCCATCAATGTTGCAGACAGGGATTGGATTAGGAAGTGGCTTGGTTTTAATCTTATTAATCGAAGCCCATTGTGTATTGATAAAGATGCCATTAGCCCCTGAATCCAGAAATGCTTGGGTTGCCACCATTTCATGCTTTGTCATGGAGTTAGCAACTTTGATCTCCAGACAGATCTCTTGCTTTGGGCAAAGAGATCGCACTTTGATTTTATCCAGGTTTTCTATAGATAGAGAAGACATAGAGGTGAAATATTTTTTTGTTTTTGTTTTGACCAAATTAAGCCTGCATTCCCGTGCAGCAAGCTTCTTGGTAGAAGACCTGGTCTTGGTTTGGGAAAATGAACTGTCTGTATCGTAATTTAATGTCCTAGTTTGGGAGTCAAAGATTTCTTCTTCTTCTTCTTCTCCATATTCCACATCAAAATTGCAAAAACAATTATAGAAATTGTTCATATCAGGTCCATTCACCTCGTGATCACCTGGTTTGATCACTTGGCTTGGCCTTTTTCCTTCATCTTGGTTTCATGGACCTTGAAGAAGTAGGCCTTCATCTCCTCATAACTCATTCATTGTATGATGTTATCAGGTCCAGGATCTTGTCCCTTTCCTTTTCCTCCCTTGCCTCTAGAAGGCATGTTATCCTCCTCTGATTCTGACATATTCCCTGATTGAGCAGTGTGGACCTGTTTAAACTTTGAACAGTGTTTAGAATGCCCTCCCCCAAGGAAGTGGCACTCGGTACACTGTGTTACGACGCACACGGTATCTCAGTGGCAAGCCAAAGAGATAGCTGTTGTCAGGACTTCGCTGGACAACATAGATGCGGAGTCTACGGTCCTAAGTCCAGAACTTTAGCAAGCAGGTCTTAGGGCGACCTTTAGACCACAAGGAGTGAAGCGAAGTCTTGAGTTGTCGAAGACTGAGGGAGCTCCTTGGGATGCCAGTAGATACGCGTGGATTGCGTAGAACTAGCTGGGGTCTCCAGCTGGTTCCACCAGGGTTTATATAGTGTACATGAATGGCTGTACACTAGCACGGACCAAGCGTATGTATCTGCTGGAATAGGAAAGGGTCCAGCGTATCCTAAAGGGATGCGCTGGAAGGGGAAGGGGAGCACTTCCACAATAGTGTGGTTGAGTGCGAATCGACAAAAGAGGCATGCAAGCATGCCGAGCGAAGTGGGTGCGAGGTAGCAATGAGGCTACCATGCGCAGGGTGATATAAGTGGAAGTCCGAGGTTCCCATGGAGGCCGAGGGGCCGAGGGAACCAGGGAAGGACAAAGGGCAACACCACATCGAGTGGTGGCGCAGTAAGGAAGACATAGGTAAACAAAGGAAAAGAAGAGTAAACCTCACTGGTACTTGGGTAAGCGATAAGGATTGGCTAACCCTGTGGTTAGGGGTTCGCCTATGGTAGTCATTGTTATGGTAGAGCGGTCCCCTTCCCCTTTTTCCTCTTTCCTGACTCACTGGTACAATACCTAACACTACTTACCTTACGAGTACCCCAGGCGAACCCCTAACCACAGGGTTAGCCCTCTACTTATCGCTTACCTCAGTACCAGTGAGGTTACGTTTCTTTGTCTTTGTTTACTTATGTTTTCCTTTCTGCGCCACTGCCCAGTGCAGTGTCGCCCTTTGTCCTTCCCTGGTTCCCCTCGGCTTCCACAGCTCCGTGGGAACCTCGGACTTCCATTCTCGTCTTTAGCGCATGCCAGCCTCATTGCTGCAGCGCACCCCTTTCGCCTGACATGCTTGCATGTCTCCTTTAGTCAGTTCGCACTCAACCTCACCATTGAGGAAGTGCTCCCTTTCTTCTTCTAGCATATCCTTCTAGGATACACCAGACCTTTCCTTTTCAAGTACTTACACTGCTTGGTCCGTGCGCGTACTTGTACCCTATATAAACCTTGGGAGAGCTAGTTCTACGCAATCTACGCGTATCTACTGGCATCCAGAGAGAGTCCGCTTCGCCTTCGACACCTCAAGGCTCCGCTTCCTTCTCTGTGGTCTAAAGGTCGCCCCAAGACCTGCTTGCTAGAGTTCTGGACTTAGGACTGTAGGCTTCCGCATCTACGTTGTCCAGTGAAGTCCCGATGACAGCTATCTCTTTGGCTTGCCACTGAGATACCGTGTGCGTCGTAACAGTCATAGCGTAAGTAAGGTTAGGTATTGTACCAGTGAGTTAGGAAGGAGGAAAAAGGGCTGGGGGACCGCTCTACCATAACATTACCCTCTCCTAGGGTGGACGACCCCTGTAGTCCATTAGTCTCTATCTGGTCCGGACAGATCTCCCTCATTGACCTCGTAGTCCTCGCCCCCCCAGTGTTACGGTAGAGCGGTCCCCCAGCCCATTTTCTTCTTTCCTCACTCACTGGTACAATACTTAACCATACTTATCCTACGATTACCCCTAGCGAACTCCTAACCTCAGGAGTTAGCTATCTCTTTACCGCTTACCTCAGTACCAGTGAGGTTTACTTCTCTTTACCTCTGTTTACTTATGTTACGACGCACACGGTATCTCAGTGGCAAGCCAAAGAGATAGCTGTCGTCGGGACTTCACTGGACAACGTAGATACGGAGTCTACGGTCCTAGGTCCAGAACTTGCAAGCAGGTCTTAGGGCGACCTTTAGACCACAGAAGAGTAAGCGGAGCCTGAGGTTGTCGAAGGCGGAGCGAGCTCTCTGGATGCCAGTAGATACACGTGGATTGCGTAGAACTAGCTGGGGTTTCCAGCCGGTTCCACCAGGGTTTATATAGGGTACACGAGTGGCTGTACTCTAGCACGGACCAAGCGTGTGTATCTGCTGGAAGAGGGAAGGGTCCAGCGTATCCTAAAGGGATGCGCTGGAAGTAGAAAGGGAGCACTTCCTCAATGGTGAGGTTGAGTGCGAACCGACAAAAGGGGCATGCAAGCATGCCAGACGAAAGGGGTGCGCAGCAGCAATGAGGCTGGCATGCGCAAAAGATATAAGTGGATGTCCGAGGTTCCCGCGGAGCCACGGGGCTAAGGGGAACCCAGGAAGGACAAAGGGCGACACTGCACTGGGCAGTGGCGCAGAAAGGGAAACATAAGTAAACAAGGACAAAGAGATATAAACCTCACTGGTACTGAGGTAAGCGATAAGTAGAAGGCTAACCCTATGGTTAGGGGTTCGCCTAGGGTAATCATGAGGTAAGTAGTGTTAAGTATTGTACCAGTGAGTGAGGAAAGAGGAAAAAGGGGAGGGGGACCGCTCTACCGTAACAACTTATGCTTTCCTTTCCGCGCCACCACTTGATGTGGTGTCGCCCTTTGTCCTTCCCTGGTTCCCCTCGGCCCCATGGCTCCACGGGAACCTCGGACTTCCACTTTTGTCTTCAGCGCATGCCAGCCTCATTGCTGCTGCGCACCCCTTTCGTCTGGCATGCTTGCATGCCCCTTTTGTCAGTTCACACTCAACCTCACTATTGAGGAAGTGCACCCTTTCTACTTCCAGCGCATCCTTTTAGGATACGCTGGACCTTTCCCTCTTCCAGCAGGTACACGTCCGTGGTCCGTGCTAGAGTACAGCCACTCATGTACTCTATATAAACCCTGGTGGAACCGGCTGGAGACCCCAGCTAGTTCTACGCAATCCACGCGTATCTACTGGCATCCAAGGAGCTCCCTCAGTCTTCGACTCCTCAAGACTTCGCTTCACTCCTTGTGGTCTAAAGGTCGCCCCAAGACCTGCTTGCTAGAGTTCTGGACTTAGGACCGTAGACTCCGTATCTACATTGTCCAGTGAAGTCCCGACGACAGCTATCTCTTTGGCTTGCCACTGAGATACCGTGTGCGT
>JBBPSY010000415.1:0-13452 GCA_038093855.1 Rugiboletus extremiorientalis
GGAGGAGGACAGTGTGAGGAAGGAATGCTTACACTATTAGCAGACAGGGGGTAGTGAAAGGCAGAGGAGGGATTCATGGAGATCTGGCTGGGCCTACATATAGGAAGTTGTTATGGTAGAGCGATCCCCCAGTCCCTTTTCTTTGTTCCTCACCCACTGGTACAATACCTAACCTATGATTATCACAGGCAAACCCCTAATCATAGGGTTAGCCAACTACTTAACACTTACCTTGGTACCAGTGAGGTTTCTCCTTGTTTACCTTTACTTACATATGTTTTCCTCTCTGCACCACCACCTATTGTGATGTCACCCTTTGTCCTCCCTTGGTGTCCATGGCCCCATGGCCTCCATGGACTCCTCAGACTACCATTTATATCTCTACCACGTAGCAGCCCCATTGCTGCTTTGCACCCACTTCTTTCGGCATGCTTGCATGCCTCTTTCATCTCTTCTCACTCAACTGCCTGGATGCAGAAGTGAACCACTTCCTTTTCTGACATCTCCCTTTGGGACATGTCAGACCTTTCCTCTTCCAGTACATACAAGCCAGTGGCCCGTGCTAGAGTACAGCCACTTCTGTATGGTACATAAACCCTGCTGGAACTGCTGGGATCTGTTGCAACCTTAGGATAACTCTAGGCTACACCAAACAACTTAGACAGAGTGGACAAGTGAACACGAAGGTTTTATGAGGGAAACCAACAGAGAACTTGACTGAAGTTCTCTGGTGGGCTTGATTGTCTTATATACCTTTTACATGTTTGTATCTATTGTGTCTAGATCTGACCGATAGCGTACTAGGTATAGTAATTGGACAATTAGACCACTTTCTAAACACTAAATATAGTGATGCGCAGCAGTACACAGGAATCTGCAGTTGCGTAGTAATGCGCAGTCCGCAGCATTGCACAGCAATACATAGCCTAGGCAGAGATTAAGTATAGCCTTGATGACTCAACATGAGTCAGAGCAGAAATGAAAAGAAGGCATAGCCTTGTGAGATCAAAAGATGCACTGCCAAGCACAGCACGGAAATGAAGTAGAAGTAGAAGCTGTGACGAAGGCTTCTTGAAGTGCATCTGTAGATTCATTAATCATAAAAAGGTAAACAAGAGTAAATGAAGTGAAGTGAATCGACTAAGTGTCGATTCCTGTTGTGAGCAAGGCTCATTATTGTAGTATGGTTAGCGTAGTTGTAGCCTGTTGGCTGTAGGTCATAAGGGCATTACTGAGCATTGACGTGGGTTATATGTGTAGGCCAGAATGTAGTGATGGGCGTATTAACGCAAAAGCAAAGATGTAGTGTAGACAGTGATGCAGGAAGTGTCATTGGCGAAACGAGAATCGTAACAGCTAGTTCTACGCAATCCACACATATCTACTGGTACTCCAGAGAGCTCTCTTAGTCTTCACCAACCTCAAGACTTTGCTTCACTCTCTATGGTCTAAAGGTCACCCTAAGACCTGCTTGCTGAGTTGAGCACGTTGCGATGCAGTGAGGCATGAGCACAAACATAATGTAGGATCTTCGGACAGCAGGCAAGGAGTTCTCATACCTCTTTCCTCAAAACTCCTCACATTGTCCCAGTGTCCTCCTCAGCTTGGTATTCTGCTGTGTCATGGTCACTGCACTTCTGCCCACTCTCGTTCCCAGTGCACCCACTCTTTTTTCTCACCCATTTCACCACTTGAAGAAACTGCACTCCGACCATGGACCAAGGTCTTTTTCCCATGCCAGACTTTGCCACTGAAGAAGCATGGCCCTTGTGCAAAGGCCTCATGATAGCTTTTGGCTGGGAGGAGGAGCAGGCCATCACGCACCTCACAGTCACCTGGAGGGACGTGAATCCCCCAAGGAGAGAGCAGCCACCACCACTAGGTGATTATCAGCAGGCAGATCGAGAGGAACCGGTTGGGCAACAGCCACAACCACCCAGGGACGAGCCAGGACAGCCAGCCCAGGAAAAGAAGAAACCTGCGATCAGCGACTTCAATGAAGACATCCCACCCCCAAATGTCATTGCCTGCCGCCCCTTGCAATACACTCTCCAAAAAATCATGGCATTTGAGTACGTGGAACTCTGGTACTTCACCAAGGAGGGTTGCTTCAAAGCCTCAAAGCAGTTGAGGTCACAGGCTGATGATGCCTACAGCATCCTTTTGACAGCAGATGTCTTAACCCTATGGCCTGTGGCTTCAGTGAAAGCAGCGAAGAATGCCAGAGCAGACCATGAGCTCACCCTAGCCGAGATCTTGCAGGCATGCACCTCATACTTAGAGCACATCAAGGAAGTGGGCTGGCCGGAGAAGCACATCACAGCTCTCTTTCAATTCTTTTGGAACATTGAATGCCATCCGTTTCGGCTCTCCACCCGACACAGGGATCAGATCCTAGCCACCTATGCCGCCAAGACGTGCCGACATTGGTACAACAAACTCAAGCTTGGGAACGCCTTCAACATTGCACTGCTGAACAACAACCTACTACAGCATGTTGTCACAGAAGTCAATGACACAATGCTCGAAAAGGTAAACATCCCAATAAACCGCTGATTGCTCTATCAACTTAAATCCCTTAATGTCTGCCTCCCCCCCTGCCTTCCCCCACCTGCACTCCCTCCCTCTTCCCTCCACATCAGCCACCTCCTTGCATGACTGACTGAAAGGTCAAGAGCCTCATGTCCTCACAGGCGGCCATTTCAAGCACCCACCCTAACTGGCGCTCATGCCATGCACATTATGTGAACACAGAGCACCCGTGAGATTGACATCGCAACTTGCACTCCCTTTCCCCCCCCTCAACATGAGCACAAGAGAGCAGCACAGCAGCTAATACCCCCCACCTTGGTATGGAGTGCTGTTCACAACAAGCGCACACCCAGGCTGATGCCACTGGCTCCAGATCTGTCTGCCCTACCTGCCTTGGAAGACACCCACACAATGTCAACAATTGCCCAGCTGACATGTTATGGGACGGATCCCACATCCATGCAAGATGCTCCACAGAGGGATGCCTCATGGACCTGGCAGGCGACACTTTATGCCATGATTGGCAAAAGCCCCAGGGCTGCTCAGATCCCCATTGCCACACCAAACACACCTGCTCAGGATGTGGTAGCACCCAGCACAGTGCTCAAAGCTGCCCAAAGGCACAGCCACACACAAGCAACAACCCCCTATAATCCCCCTGCATGGCAGGAATTCTTTGAATGAGCAATGCTAGCATCCAGGTATCCAACCATAATAGACAGTCTCACGCACAGTTTTATTGCACATATACCACCTCTTCATAGTGCATTCACACCCCCTAATCACCCTTCCATTGTGCAGCATGCGAGCATTTACACGGACATCATCCATAAAGAATTAGCCAAGCAATGGTATATAGGTCCCTTATCTATGAGTGAAGTGCAAGGACTCCTAGGTCCCTTCCAGTCTTCCCCCCTTTCTCTTATACCCAAGCTGGGAAAACCTGGTAAATATGGCATGATACAGGATTTATCTCACCCCCGAAATTCTTCTACCCTATGTTCCATCAACTCACTCACCTCCCTGGATGAATTCACTGCTTCTTACAGTACCTTCGCAATTGTAGTGCTCGTGTTGTCCTCCCTTCCCCCAGGCTCACAGGGGGCAGTATGGGATGTAGCAGAAGCATACCACACAATATCAATGCATCCATCACAATGGCACAGCCTAGTAGTCCATATCTCAGAAACAGCATTTGCCATAGATACTACCCTGTGCTTTGGTTTTGCCCCATCACAGGAATATATGGAAATGTGGCCAGTGTAGGAATGGACATCATGCGATTCACAGGCATTGGTCCCATTCTGTGATGGGTGGATGATCACTTATTCATCTGCATTCCCTGAGCACAAATAGATGAATACAATCACTGGCACAGAGCAGCAGCAGCACACATCAAAGCAATGGGTGAATCACACTCACAGGGAGGCCACCACTGGTTTCAGGGCGCATCATTACCCAATGGCACCCATGAGGAGTTCAATGAAGATTGCAACTTCCCACTGTGTGACTTGGCATCCATTAACGGAACACCGGTACATGAGCAAGCACATGTCTACAATATGGCGGACATCAACCACATCTCGAACATCCTCAGCATACCATGGGAACCATCTAAAGACACCCCCTTCTCCTCAAATCCTACCTTCTTGGGTTTCACCTGGGACCTCAACAACTGGACAGTCACACTAGCTGAACCAAAGAGGATCAAATATATCATGGCCCTGGAGTCATGGGCAGCGCAGTGAATGCACACCCTACAGGAAACTCAGAGCTTACTGGGAAAGCTCATGCACACAGCACAGCTCTTCCCAGAATCGCGGCCTTACCTAATAAATCTAGAAGCGATGCTGACAATTTTCAGCAACAAACCATTTGTTCCTCACATGCCACCCAAAGGAACTCCAAACAACATCACCTGGTGGTGCTCTCATCTGGCAGCGCAAGCTCCCCCCTCACTCTTTCCCACCTCGTACAACCCAATGGACCTACAAGCCTACTCCAACATTAGCTTCAAAGTTGGAATCGGCATCATACTTCAGGGATGCTGGCAAGCCTGGGCACTACGCAATGGCTGGCAATCAGAAGGGCGCAACATTGGTTGGGTGGAGACAGTCGGCTTCAAGCTCCTTACCCATGCTATTCTCCTCACCAATCACACCACCAGTGCCTTTCTCGTTCATGGCAACAACCAAGGTGTCATTGAAGCTTGGCAGCGGGGCTGCAGCAGAAACAGACAAGTCAATGACATATTCAAATGTGTCCTCTCAGAGCTTGTACAGGTAGATTGCAAGATCTTTGCAAAATACATCCCCAGTGGGGGTAACCCTGCTGATCCTATTTCATGCGGCCTTTTCCCCCCCTGCACCCTTTGCCTGCCACCCATTGACATCCCTCTGGAGATGCGCTACCTCCTCATCTGTGTCATGGACAGAGTGGCTGGAAGCACTAACAGCACAACCCTGAGCCAGTGAACTGTGCGCACAGCATCCCCTCCTTCTCATGAAAGCCCTGCAGGCAGCAGAGCATGTGCAGCCCCTGGCACCCACCTCCCAGACCACCTTCACATCACACAAACCATCCATAGGATCCCTAACTCTCCACCTACATTGCCTGGCCAAAGACCATCTAGTGCTATGGAAACCACACAGTGGCCATGCAGCACACCCCATCCTGTAAGCGGGAGACATCCAGTGCATGCAAGATGTCCTGCCACACACGTGGTCAACGTCCACCAAAGAAACCTATGGCTCCAGTCTACTAATCTTTCATACATTCTGCAACTACAAAGCAATACCAGAACAGGACAGAGTGCCAGTGTCAGTCGACACACTCTCAGCTTTCATCACACACTTAGCTGGCTCATACGCCGCGTCCTCGGTGGTCAACTATGTCAGCACCATCCAGATGTGGCATGCCATACACAGGTTACTGTGGCACATCAATGAGAGAGAAACAGACCTGCTTTACAAGGCTGCACACAACTTGGCCCTGCCCTTGGCAAAACGACCCACAAGGGAGCTCTACACACTAACCACCATCACCACCATATAAGCCGACCTCAATTTATCCATGCTGCTGCATGCTGCCATCTTCGCCTGCCTCACCACGACCTTCTTTGCAGCAGTGCAAACTGGGGAATTCACAATCCCCAACCTCAAAGCATTCAACCCATCCCTGCACATCACAAGAGCAGGTGTTTCCACACAAGCTGATTGTAACGGCCTGGAGCTCACGTGCTTTCAGCTTCCCTACACAAAAAAAGCCCCAACTGGAGAAGAGGTCAATTGGGCAAAACAAGAGGGACTGCATGACCCCCACAATGCACTACTCCAGCATTTTCACATCAATGACCCCCCCACCACCATGCCATTATTCGCATACCATTCGAAATCTGCCTTCCTCCCACTCACATGACAAAAATTCCTGAAAACCCTTGACACTGCCATAGTCACTGCCGGGTTAGCCCCCTTGAAAGGGCATGGCATTCGCATAGGGGCAACCCTCGGATATTTATTACAGAACCTCCCTTTTAATGTCATCAAAGTCAAGGGCAGATGGGCAGGTGATTCTTTTCTGCTATACCTCAGGAAACACGCCCAAATCTTAGCCCCTTATATGCAAGCCAAGCCAGAGATCCACACCAACTTCCTACAATACACCATACCACCTATTTGCAGGTAGAAAATCATCCCACACTCTGCCAACTCCTACTGGAAGGGTATGATATAGTTGCTGCATGCGTCATCGCTAGCAACTAGAGACTAATACAACAGGTTCGCAGCTCCATCAAACCCATCAGCTCAGTGTCCGGACCAAAGCACAGCACACTTGCCCATAATCCCCCATTAGACAGTGCTTGTACTACTTATCACGCTTTTGCACATACATCCGATCACATCCACAAATATACTAAGTCAAGCACAGTCCAAAGATCTGGACTTAGGACCGTAGACTTCCGTATCTATGTAGTCCAGTGAAGTCCTGACAACAGCTATCTCTTTGGCTTGCCACTGAGATACCGTGTGTGTCTGTCAAGTCCGTTCCCTCTGGGTACAAGTCTGACGGAGGATAAGGAGGTCAAGGGTACTCAACGGATAAGGACGTTGGTGCAGGACTTATGTGTCGCGCCCTTGCCAAACCTCGTGTCCTCATATTTGGGAAGTAGTATGGAGGGGGGTAAAGGAAGGTCGGAAAGGAACTTGGGCGAGGAGGGGTGACTTAGTTGATTTGCAAACTGAGGTCTACAGACGGAGGGCGCAGTACTTATACTACATACCAGGACTGAGATCAGAAGAGGGTACGTAGCAAATGACAGATGGTAGCTACGAAGTAAAACAAATGATGAGGAAGTATGACAGGAGCATATGGAGAATGACAGGAGACATATGGAGGATGACAGGAGACACATGGTTAGGTACGAGAACATGAAACAGAATGTCAAGGGGAACAAAGGGTGACGTCATACAGAAGTCCGGTAGGGAAGCACGCAACTCTGGATACTGGTTATAGAACCAAGTACGGAGATGATGGTTGCGCACTGGAGATGTAAAGGAAACGACCGGAGATGGTCGCTTGACCACTGGAGATCATGGATATGACAGTGCCCCCCCATTAAGGCCGAGCCCCCAAGGCCTACAATGGAGTGGAGGTGAAAATCACTTAAGCGGAGGCAGGAATGCTAAGCGGGAGCGGAACTGCTAAGCACATTGTTGGTTCACAGCGGACTTTGAATGGAGTCTGAAATCGACATGATATAAGTCGGGGGTTCGTCGGAGTGACGTCTCAACATCCCTTCATCACTCACCATCCCTGACTACCGAACAACCAATGACATGGTGCCCCCAACCAACCAACTCGACGCCAAGATCGCCGCCCTCGCTGTGCAACTGCAGGAGATGCAGCGACAATGGAAGGAACAAAAGGCGGAGGAAGAGCACCTGGCGCGGGAAGAACAGGTGTGTTGAGAACGAGAGAGCTGGGAGAAGAAGGAGCAGGAGGAGTGGCTTCAGAGGGAGTGGGCGGAGAGGCAGCGGGTGGCGGAGGAGCGAGCGCGGAAGGAGAGGGAGGTAGTGGAGGTGGCCTGAGCCCAGGAAAAGGGCAAGGGGAAGGTGAGTAGTGAGTAGCATCGCGGTTGATTGGAGCTGACCACCCCACAGGAAATTGTAGAGCTGTCCTCCTCAGAGGATGAGGGGAGGGCGCTGCCCCTGCGGAAGAGGCGAAGGACTGCGAAGGGGAAGGCCCACGAGTGGGGGACGTGTGACCGGTGCCGTCGCCGCAAAATCGAATGCGAACCGCCGGAGCCTGGGATGAAGGGCATGTTGTGTAGGGCCTGCACGGCCCTGCACATCTCGTGCAGATGGAGCGCGTTGGAGGAGGTACTGGAGGAGGCGTCGGAGGTGGAGGAGAGGCCGCGGAAGCGGAGGCCCTGACCTGAGGTCGTGGTGCCTCCCTTTCCAAGGGCAGCGGCATGGACCCAGGGAGCATTGCAGGAGGCGGGGAGCTCCAGGGAGGGAGCGGCCGCTGGGGAGATGGACGCGTGGGTGGTGGTGATGGTGCGCGAGATGATGGCGCACCTGGGGACCATGGCGGGGGAATTGGGGAGGATCCGCGGGGTGATGGAAGAGATCGGAGAAGAGTGGAGGGAGAGGAAGGAAAAGAAGAGGACGAAGGAGGAGAAAGGAGTGGGTACAGAGGTAGAGACAGAGGAAAGAGGAGTGGGGACAGAAAAGGAGGAGAAGGAAGCAGAGGAGGAGACAGAAGAAACAGAGGAGACGGAAGTAGCGGAGGAAGTGCAGGAGCCATAAGGAATAATAGTAATATACTTGTTTTTCTTTCGTTATTTTCTTTTGGTCTTAATGTAATATAAGTGCGAATAACTGAGTGAAAACGGAGAAGGAAAACAGCAAGAGAAACATCGGAGTAAGTCTGGCGCTAGGAGAAGTCAGGTCCGGGCTTGCTGGGGTACCTCCAGTGGAAGTCCGCAACTAGCTCCTTCGCATGTTCTAACTCTGTTACGACGCAAGGCGACTGTCGCAGTGTGAGCACTGGAGTCTCATGCAAGTAACAATGATCCTCAATGAAGAGGACATGATACGAGCATAACCTAGGCGAAGTAGAACTAGAGGAGCTCAGGAGAGTCCCAGTCTCTGAGAGGGGAGCGAAGAGACACCAGTAATCGCAGGTAGATTGCGTAGAACTAGCTGGGGATTCCAGCTGTTCTGCAAGGGTATTTATAGTACAGGTATTCTAGCACGGACCACTGGTGTGCACATGACAAGTATAGTAAGAGGAGGCGTACTCCCTAATGGAGTGCGCCGGAATAGGAAAGAGAATACATACGAGGGTGTATGACCAGAAGGAGCACACCCGAGAGGGAAAGGTAAAATGTCTATAAAGGTTAAAGGCCTGGAGGCTCCGAGGAGTTCCACGGAAGTCCGAGAAGGCTGCCAGGAAAGGAAGGTCCTCGTTCCACAACTGAGGTGGTTGACGAGTTGAGATGGGAAGAGGGCGAGCACACGGTGTGAGCCCAGGCGGTAAGACGACATTGTATCCGATATTGGCAATGCCGAATGTGGAAGGGATTCGCGCGGGGTCGTGGAAGCCTGATGGTGTGAGCGAGGACAGGGTCCGAGCGAGCGGAACAGAGTCCGAGATGACTCGAGGACATCCGATCAGGAAGGCGACAGCGGATCGCGAGAAGTACCAAGCGATGCCTATTCGGAGAAGATGGTATGTGTCGCAGACGCAGGACAAAGGAGGACCTGGAATGACAGTGGTGGGCACGAGCCCGAGGACGCCGCGGATGAGGGCGAGTCGTTCTAGAACAAAGGGACATGCTTAGATAAGCGTGTGGCGCTGATGGGGTGTTACCGGGGTTCGGATAGTGCTAGCCTATATGGCATTAGGTAAGCGGTGGCGATGATAGGGGCTATCTGGTGGCGAGCGAGTGCTGAGGAGCACGAGCGATGTTCCATACGAAGTATAACCTTGTAGGCCTAACGGTAGGCATAGCAAGGTGGTCCTAGGTGTTGGTCTATACGTGGTGTCCCGTGTACAAGGGAGAGTACGGAGGAGGAGCGAAGGGAAGACGAGTGACGACGACGACGAGGAAAGCTAAAGAAAGAAGAAAAAGGTATGGGGGTTCCCCTTATCATAACAAACTCTGTAGTGAGTAGCCAGGAGGTCTTGTCATCAGTTCCTTCATAACCGAGCCAACGTACCAAGTACAGGAGTTGACAGTGGCGTCGTCTCCAATCGATCTTGAAATTCAAGATTTCCTCGATCTCGTACTCTGGTTCACCGTCAACTCCGATCGGAGGAGGCAGTGGTTGGACTCGATTCAGAATAGTATTCAGAATGCAAGGTTCTAACTGCGAGACGTGGAAAACCGGATGTATGGAGTTCATTGAGTCAGGCAGCCGCAATGTATGGGAATGAGAACCAGGCTTAGCAATAATAGTAAAAGGTCCTAAATATTTTTCGGAAAGTTTTTTGGAGGGTCTAGTAGAATGGAGGAACTTCACTTTGAGGTATACTTGATTTCCGATTATGAAGTCCGGAGCAGGGCTACGCTTCTTGTCCACTGGTCCTTGGTAACGCTGTTGCGCTTCCAACATCTCCGAATGGAGGAAAGTATGGAGTTCCTCTAAATCCGTGATGTAGGACTGAGCCACGGAGGATGAGAGGTGGAGATCGGAGGAGACGGAGAAGTTTGGATGGTACCCCTTATTAGCGAAGAAGGGGGACACGCCAGTGGTAGCACTGGGTGCATTGTTATAGGAGAATTCCGCGAGCAGAAGGAGTTCCGACCAATTGTCTTGTTGGTAACTGCAGTGAATCCAAAGGTATTGCTCGAGAGTTTGGTTAGCACGTTCAGTTTGACCATCCCCCTCGGGGTGATAGCCTGAAGTGAAGTGGAGACGCATCTCAAGAGCCTTCCCTAAGGAACAGAAGAAGTGCGATACAAACTCGGAACCCCAATCCAAAGTAACATGGGCGGGAACTCCGTGTTTGGAGAAGACATGTATCAGGAACAGCTTAGCTAGCTCAGTGGAGGTAATGGTATCATGAGTGGGGATGAAAACTGCCTGCTTGGAAAGCCGGTTGATAACCACAAGAATAGCTGTAAAGCCGTCCGAAGGGGGAAGTTGTTCGATGAAATCCATGGAGATGGAATTCCATGGTTTCTCCGGTATGGGGAGTTGCTTTAGAAGTCTGTATGGACGATGTCGGGGAGTTTTGGCACAAGCACAGGTGGTACAAGAGTTGATATAGTCCTTGACAAATGTGCGGATGTCCAGCCAAGTATATTCTCGTCGAATCAGTTCCAGCGTATGGTTCTGTCCGAAGTGTCCAGCTGTAGGATGGTCATGGAAAGTCCAGAGAACAGTGAGACAGAGATCAGGAGCAACGGGGACGTAGATATGATTGTCTCAGAGAAGGAAACCGTCGGAATTAATAGTCCAACGTGGGTCCTTAATAGTGTCAGAGGAAAGGAGGGGAGATGCGATGGAGTCGTTGGGGAGCGCAGAGAGGATATCGGAACGGAGCTGGTCAATGTCCATCAGGACACTAGCCCAGAGAAGCAGAGTAGCGAGATAGGTAGCCCGCAAGGAGGATGCGAGTTGCTTGGAGGTGAAGATGGGCTTATAGTTTCCAGGATTGATATGAGCATAGTCCCTATCCCCCTCTTTGGGGTAGACGTCCCATCGTCTAGTCAAAGCATTGGGCTTGGCACCCAGTTTACCAGGGTGGTACCTCACAGCTAAGTTAAACTGGCAAAGGTACTCAGACCACCGGGCCTGGCACCGAGTAAGGAGTTTGGTAGAGGAGAAATACTCCAGGTTTTTATGGTCCGTGGCAACATTGATAGGCAGGGAGGAGCCCTCAAGGTAGTGTCACCAACTACGAAAAGCCTCAAAAATCGCCAGGAGCTCCTTGTCGTGAGTATCATAGTTCAACTCTGCATTAACCAGCGTTCGGGAATAGAAAGCGACAGGGTGGAGCTCAGAGTCAGAGGAGACGATGGAGAGGATACCAGCGATGGCATAGTCGGAGGCGTTGGTTTCCACGACTAAAGGGAGGTCCGGACGCCAATGGGCAAGGACTGGAGCGGAGGTGAAAGCATCCTTAAGACGCTGGAAGGAACGCTGACAATCATCGGAGAAGATCCAAGGGGCCCCCTTATGGGTTAAGCGAGTGAGCGGGATTACGATGTCGGAGTAGCCACAGATGAACTGGCGATAGAAATTGGCAAAGCCTAGGAAGGACTGTGTTACAACGCACACGGTATCTCAGTGGCAAGCCAAAGAGATAGCTGTCGTCGGGACTTCACTGGACAACGTAGATGCGGAAGCCTACAGTCCTAAGTCCAGAACTCTGCAAGCAGGTCTTAGGGCGACCTTTAGACCACAGAGGAGTGAGCAAAGCCTTGAGGTTCTTGAAGGCGAAGCGAACTCTCTGGATGCCAGTAGATACGCGTAGATTGCGTAGAACTAGCTGGGGTTTCCAGCTGGTTCCACCACGGTTTATATAGAGTACACGAGTGGCTGTACTCTAGCACGGACCATGGACATGTATCTGCTGGAAGAGGAAAGGGTCTAGCGTATCCCAAAGGGATATGCCAGAAGTAGAAGGGAAGCACTTCCTCAATGGCGAGGTTGAGTGCGAACCGACAAAAGGGGCATGCAAGCATGCCAGACGAAAGGGGTGCACAGCAGCAATGAGGCTGGCATGCGCTAAAGACAAGAATGGAAGTCCGAGGTTCCCGTGGAGCCGCGGAAGCCGAGGGGAACTGGGGAAGGACAAAGGGCAACACTGCACTGGGCAGTGGCGCAGAAAGGAAAGCATAAGTAAACAAGGATAAAGAGACGTAAACCTCACTGGTACTGAGGTAAGCGATAAGTAGGTGGCTAACCCTATGGTTAGGGGTTCGCCTAAGGTAATTGTAGTGTAAGTATGATTAGGTGTTGTACCAGTGAGTGATAAAGGAAGAAAAAGGGGTAGGGGGCCGTTCTACCATAACATTACCCTCCTCTAAGGTGGACGACCCCTGTAGTCCACTAGTCCCTATCTGGTCCGGACATGTCCCCCTCGTTGACCTCATAATCGTCGCCTCCCCAGGATAGATCGGAAGAGGTGGGAGAGGCGGTGGTGTAGCGTGGGTCGTTCTGGAGGTGGGCAAGGTGAGGTGGGATGGGAAGCATGTCGTTGGGATCATCGCTGTCTCCGAGGGGGCAATTGCGGCGCACATGTCCACGTTCATGACACCTATAACAGCGTCGATTTCTTCGGCGCTCCACGGGGGTGACAGAGATCCCGGGAGGGGAGGAAGGGGCTGTGGTGTTGGGGCTAAGATCGGAACGGGAGGTGGATGCGGCATGTCGTGCACGAAGTTGGCGGAGAGAAGTGATGACGCCGACGCGGCGGAGAGAGTGGGAAGAAGAGGTGGGACCGACGGGGGCTGAGGGACGTTGTTCTGGTCATGCGAAGTGGGGAGTGCAAATGGGTCCCAACGAGGGTCGCACTGAGCGGTCAGGATAAGGCGGCGGTGGGGATGGCGTACCGACCCTGAGGGCGTTAAAGTCCCGTGCCAGGTCGTCAATGATCCCGCTGATGAAGGAGTTAAACCGCTCCCTCGTAGTCGGCCCCTCGTCGTTGTCCTCTCCAAATTGGACTGTCGCCCCAGTGGAGGAGGCGGGAGATATGGCTCGAGGGACGTCAGGAGTGAGGACCCTCTCGACGGTGTCGGTGATGGTGGGGAAGGGGGTGGCCTGTCTTGTCGGCACCTCTTCTTCCTGGGTCTCGGAGGGACGTCCACTGACTCTGCTCCAGAAGGTGATGGGTGGTGGTACGGGACGAGGAGAAGGGGTGGACCGTCGTTCGTCGACCCCCACTGCGTTACCTCCCTGGTAGACT
>JBBPSY010000416.1:0-13452 GCA_038093855.1 Rugiboletus extremiorientalis
TCTATCAGTACTGAGGTGAGATCCCTACGACTACTATACCTGTTCATATACTCACTTGTTGTAGTGTACTTCCACAGGTATAATCTATTAGTCACTGACTCTATCAGTACTGAGTGTACTTCCACAGTGCTTGGGTTGCCACCATGTCGTTCTTTGTTGTGGAGTTAGCAACATTGATCTCCAGACAGATCTCTCGTTTTGGACGAAGAGATCGAACTTTGATTTTATCCGGGTTTTCAATAGATAAAGATGGTGTGGGAGAAACAAAAGATTTTTTTGTTTTGTTTTGACCGAATTAAGCCTGCATTCCCGTGCAGCAAGCTTCTTGTTAGAAGACCCGGTCTCGGTAGAAAAAGAAGAGTCGGTATCGTAATTTAATGTCCTATCCTGGGAGTCAAAGACTTCTTCGTCTTCTTCTCCATAAGCCACATCCAGATTACAGAAGTGATTGTGAAAGGAAATCATATTAGGTCCGTTTGCCTTGTGATCACCTGGTTTGATCACTTGGCTTGTCCTTTTCCCGCCTTCATCTCCGTTTCATGAAGGTCGAAGAAGTACACCTTCATTTCATTGTATGTCATTCCTCGTACAGCTGCAGAAGGTCCAGGATCTCGTCCCTTTCCTTTTCCTCCTTTAGCTGGTTGAGGCGGAGAATCCTCTTCCTGTTCCAATTGATCCCCGCTTGTAGTAGTACAGACTGATTTATACTTTGAGCACCCACGAGAATGCCCTCTGCCAAGGAATTTGCATTCTCTACACTGCTTCTTGGGTTTTTTGCATTCTTTTGCAGCGTGAGGTCCTTGACAATTGAAACATTTCATAGGTTTACATACGGCGTCAACCTCCATTGGTTCGCCGCGAGGGAGTCGAGAAGAGGATTGTTGGACTTGTCCTTGCCAGACTCATCCGTCAGAGTGTCGTAGTGAAAATGCTTCCAGAGCATTTCCGGCTACTCAGATTTGATTGGCGTATCAAATCACAGTGGATTCGCACTGTCCTTGTTGGAAGATGTTTTTTATAATGTCCTCCCTAGTATTCTTTTCCAATAAAAATGTCCCCATATAGTCGCCGCAGCCGCAGCGCTGATACAGGGTCAGCCATCTGGTGATATATTCTTCTGTCCATTCTCTTGGACCTTGTTTGCACCTTTGTAGCTGATTTAGGTAGATGTCGACTTCATTGCCAGGTTTGAACCTAGCTTTGAGGAGTTCATCCAGTTGGTCAATGTCTGGCCAGAGATGACGGGATCCTTCTAAGTAATGCTGTAATTGGGTTCAGGCCCAAAGTCCAGTGCCTACTCTATCTGTACCATCTCTCGTACCAACACGTGTAAGTACAGCTAAGGAAATTGTCTTGTTATCGACGAAACTTTCGGAGTTACAAGAAATGTAGATTTGCATATTAGTCCACCACATATCGAATTTGGCATAGCTACAGTCGTACAACCCAGGGTCTGCTACAGCCTCCACTCTTTTCGCTACCTTGATCTCCACACATGGCCCACGGGCTGTCTGTTCCGCGTGGTCGGCTCGTTCCAGTGCTACCAGAAGCTCCATTTGCATCTGGGTCATATTGGCTTGGAGCTGCAAAACAAGAGCAGTCAGGGCAGTTATGGCATCATTCTGACCTGCACCTTGATCGACATTCATGTTTTGTGAGCCGCCCGCTTGTGCTTGGCCCGACATATCTGGTAGGGCAGGAGGAGAGGATGGAGGCAGGGAGGGTGGATTGGTCGTCAGGGAATTCTGCTTCAACTCGCTTGAGGTGGAGCTTTGTGAGCTTTTGCCTCTTGGTGTCCATGGATTCCACAGATTGTTTGATTAACGTTGGTTCGTCAATCTCAGTGTCATAATCAGGGAGATCGTCTTCCTCTGATCATTTCCTTTTTAGATTTTGCACGTATTGTGCTCCTGATTCGTATAGGTGGGGGATTTTGTCTTCTTTGATGTAACCGGCTTTAACAGATGTGAGCCAGTTAAGGAGAACCTTGCATTGTTGGGGTGTCTTGTATTTTAGAGGGATTCCGTCGTAATAGGAATCAAATGACGGATCATCGTCTCCTTCACGTTTGCACTGATAGCGAATGTCGAAAGAGTATTTCCCAACTGGGTACTTGGGGTAACCTTTGAAGTGCTTTGGGACGTTAAACATCCTCTTTGTGAAAATGAAGAATAATTGATACGAGGGCTTTCCTCTCCAGTATCAACGAACTTGCAGTCAACAACCTACTGCACAGTTCTTCGTAGAAGGTGGTAGTTGCTTGTACTGTAATCAACCGTACGGTGGGCACAAGACCACTCTTTCACCGTAGGGTGGATATGTATTGTAAAAGGAATGTGCCTCATGTGGACATGGACCGTAGTCCAAAAGAAGTAAAAGGTAGGTAGGTGTGGCGGTGTTTAAACCTTTGAACCCACTTGAGGGTACCAACTGCTCCGCCCTAGATAGCTAAGAGCCTCTCTAACCCTGTCTTGGGGCTGCTTTTACAAAAGGAAATGGGGCGCAAAGGTCAAGAGAAGTGTAAGGAGAAATCCCGTTGCACAAAAGGCGACCTCGGGTCCGGTATGTTCCACTTGCCCCTGTGGATCGGGGTTGTCCGAAGACGGTGAGGATGAGACCTCGGGAGTGATGTAAGGTGGTAAAGATGTAGTCAAGTTCTAATGTTGCAACCCTAAGGCAAGCCCCAGGTTACACCACTCAAACTTAGAAGATGGCAAGTGAACAATGTTAGGAGAACCCAACAGAGAACTTGACTGGAGTTCTCGGTTGGTCTGGCATTGCTTAAATACTACTCTACTGTTTGTACGTTACAAACAATGGAGATTAAATACATGAGGTGTCTACGTCATAGACAGAGATTAAATACGTGAGGTGAACATGTGTATCAGAAAGAAGAGAAGCATGGAGCGGTGATTAAAGGAATGGAAGCATGACAGTAATTAAAAGAGAAGAGAAACATCTACTGATACACGTGTGAGACGGAAATGAAAAGAAGAGTAATGAAACATAGAAGCAAATCGCAGACGGCAATTTTGCATAATAATGTAAACATAGCCAAACAATGGTACGTCGGATTTTGGAGCGGAGTTCCATAAAAAGATAAACAAGTACAAACAAATTGAAAAAGAGACAAAGTATGTACACTTCTGTTACAACGTCCTGAGTAGGGTCCGAGTGTATGTTACCACTTATGCTTAGGGTGTAATACGAGGACTTGGTGCATGTAGAATAAAGTTATGGTGGGCGTATGATGAATCGCAACAGGTTCGCACTCAACCACACTATTGTGGAAGTGCTCCCTTTCCTTTTCTGACATATCCCTTTGGGACATGTCAGACCCTTTCCTCTTCCAGCAGATACACGCTCCTGGTCCATGCTAGTGTACTGCCACCTGTGTACGCTATATAAACCTTGGTGGAACCGGCTGGAAACCCCAGCTAGTTCTATGCAATCCATGCGTATCTACTGGCATCCAAGGAGCTCCCTCAGTCTTCACTACCTCAAGACTTCGCTTCACTCCTTGTGGTCTAAAGGTCGCCCTAAGACCTGCTTGTTGAGTTCTGGACTTAGGACTGTAGACTCCGCATCTACGTTGTCCAGTGAAGTCCCAACCACAGCTATCTCTTTGGTTTGCCACTGAGATACCATGTGCGTTATAACAACAAGCAGGGCATGGAATATCGGCCATGGCCCCCTGGAATATATTAGTTTCCATTGGGTGTGAAACTTCCTTGCTCACCGTGCAACACACCGAGTCTAGAGGGTTGTCACTATCCTGCCACGACTCTGGCTGTACTGCAGATGGGATCGGCACAAGCCAATATTTTCAATCTCAGACTTATCTTGGGCGCGCGCAATTGGTAAGCCCTTGTCTCCCTACCACTATGTCTCTAGTCATTGACCCCAAGCTCGTCAACGATCAGAACAAGCATAAGGCAGACCTTGCAGATGAAGTCTCAAACATACCAAAGAAGAAGAAGCAAATGTAAGTGCCCTTGAATACCACCTTCATACTAACAATCCATTGAAGGTCCATGACATCCGTGCTCGATAAGGCAAAGTATGAGCTCATCAGTAGAAAAATCATAGCTCTTGCAGATCCATTTGGGTCACCTCGAGGGGCGATCAATGTTGGACTCAAATACAACTCTGGATGCGAGGGCGAACTCAACATGTAGGTATATTGAAAACACAGGTAATAACATTACTGAAACTACCAACTCATTAGGGAATCTTCAGAAATCGCACGGCAGATCCATTTCTTTGATGTGATCATTACTCACTTGCGAGGGTTAGAAGATGAGCTGAAAACCATTGATGCGACTGGCCTCAGAGACATCTGCACCTGGGTAAGTGCAATATATGTGCATATATCATGCAATTTCTAACACATTTATACTAGATAACGACAGGAATGAGTGAGCAGCGCTCCACCGACCTTGGATTGGTGAAGCACGTGGGCCTCACCTACCTGTTGCCGAACCATGAGACACTTGAGCCTCAGATGCCAAAGAAGGAAGACAAGTGTTACGTGTGGGCTTAACTGTGGGTCATCAAGCTAAGTAGCACTCAAGATGAGCAGCTGGCTTCACGTAGAACAGCCATGAGGGGATAAGGGAATAGAGGATCGAGGTGGCAAATGGTGGAGAAGACCCGCAGCAAGCATGTCAAAGATAAATCCGCTTGTGCAGAATTGAGAGACGTGGGTGATGGGCAAGGGAACAAGTTACCCCTTGGAAGTCCCAAAGGTTTATGATTCTAGGATGGGGAGCAAAGCGAGGAACGATGCTTTGCGAGCTTAGCAACGACACACAGTAAACCGAGACTGCGTAGAATAAGCTGGGGAATACAAGGAAGTCCCTGGCTATTTATCTTTATCTAGTAATACAGCCCTAGGCCCTGGGTCAGGAAATGGGGCAAAGGGTAAGGTCGAAGGGTTTAGAGGAAGCTTGCCATAAGAGGTAGGCTTTGGAGTCCGTGGGTTTCCAAAAGGGGAGGTGAAGTCTGTGGATTTCTAGGATAGGAAATCCGCAAGTGTGGAAGGGAATTCTGTCAGATTATGCAAACGTGTGCGCCGATTTCGGCCCAGGTACATTTTACATTTACAACTACCGTTGCTTACATTCATGTTCATATGCAATGTGTATGGTCACCGCGATCGCCGTGCCACCGCGATCACACATACAATACCCTTTTGTTCGCATCACAAACCTGCCATTCCACTGTTTTACCTTTGACAGCGTACGCTATTAAAGTAGCAATATCTACAGTATAAATTCTGACCACCCAACGAGCACTTTACCTCAGTCCGTCTGCACGAACGACGACTGAGGTAAGCCTTAGATATCCTTTCCTATACATTTTACTTATTTCGAGTACAGTTGTTACCTTCAGGTAATTCTATATAGTCCATCTGCACGAACGATGACTGAGTTGTTACCTTCAGTTTCCGTGCTCTCGCTCAAATCCCTTTTTAAACTCTCACAGGTTATGAGCCCCGCTGCTTCCAATCTTTAAACGAACGAAATAGCTGCTCACCAAATGTCGACCATTCCCGTTACCACCGATATGTTGCCCAGCAACATGCCCAAGTTGGATGTTAAAGGCACCAACTGGGCGATTTTTGCTTTTTGTTTCCAAGTGGCCGTCGAGGCCAAGGACGTGTGGGGACATTTTGACGGAATGTCTACTATGCCATCAGACGAAGCACCTATGACTCCAGAGGACATCACTGCGGCCAACAAATGGCGTAAAAATGAAGGGATATTGAAACACTTACTAACTCAGCACATTCCGGACTCGACTGCGCTGAAAATCCGCAAGGCCACCACTGTCCAGGCGATGTGGGCCAAGATCATCCGTGAATATACCAAGAAAGGGGCATATGTACAAACTGATCTTCGTACTCAGTTCTTGGACTCCAAGATGTCGAGAGGCGGTGATGTGTGCCAGTTCCTTGATGGACTGCATACGAAGCGAGAGGAGTTAGCATCTGTTGGAGTAGAGATCGATGAAAAGGATTACCGCTCAACAATCATTAAATCCCTCCCCAACTCGCTTGCGAATTTCGCGTCTGGCCAACTCGCCACCACTTGTTTGTATAGCACATCGAAGACGATTGAGCCAGACACTCTCATCTCGCTCATCAGTGAGGAGGCAGATAGGCAGAAAGTCAAATACTCGAATTGAAATGATGCAAAGGATCGCAATGAAGTGATGGCCGTATCTGTGCCCCAGAAACCGAAGGGATGTAACACTGGAAACCGTTCTGGTCAGAAAGAACAGCCCAAGCGACAATGCTGGACTTGTGGATTAGATCAGCATCTCGCAGCAAAGTGCGATAAGACGCCCAAGAACGATGACAAACGAACCGTTGCGGGCAGTGCTCATGCGGTTACCTCCGATCTGGATGATGACGAAGACGGTGTTTTTGGCGTCATCGATGACGACGAGTCATTGCCAGATCTAGAATCAGTGGAGTCAAGTGGCAATGAAATGGACCAACCCCGTGTGAGCGAGGGGCAAAGAGCTCTTGATGATGATGAAGAGTGGTTTTCAGAAGTCAAGGATGATAGCGCATGGGGCCACGACTTGGATGGAGAGGAGCTTCAAGCGCAAGGAACCAAAGACAAGATGTCAGATGGCTGCGCCAACTCCCTGCCCATCGTCATGGACAACCTAGAAAACACAGCTATGGAAGTTAGCGATTGTCATCAGGACACACACCGTGTCAAATTATATGACTTGGGCACAACGCACCACATTAGCCCAGAGTGCGATCAAATGATCAATCTGCGGCTGTTACGGTAGAGCGGTCCCCCTCCCCTTTTTCCTCTTTCCTTACTCACTGGTACAATACCTAACGCTACCTATCTTACGATTACCCCAGGCGAACCCCTAACCACAGGGTTAGCCCCCTACTTATCGCTTACCTCAGTACCAGTGAGGTTTACGTTTCTTTATCCTTGTTTACTTATGTTTTCCTTTCTGCGCCACTGCCCAGTGCAGTGTCATCCTTTGTCCTTCCCTGGTTCCCCTCGGCCCCTTGGCTCCGCGGGAACCTCAGACTTCCACTTATATTCTGTAGCGCATGTCAGCCTCATTGCTGCTGCGCACTCCTTTCGTCTGGCATGCTCGCATGCCCCTTTTGTCAGTTTGCACTCAACCTCACCATTGAGGAAGTGCTCCCCTTCTAGTTCCAGCGCATCCCTTTAGGATACGCTGGACCCTTCCCTCTTCCAGCAGGTACATATGCTTGGTCCATGCTAGAGTACAGCCACTCGTGTACTCTATATAAACCCTGGTGGAACCGGCTGGAAACCCCAGCTAGTTCTACGCAATCCACGCGTATCTACTGGCATCCAGAGAGCTCACTTCGTCTTCGACAACCTCAAGACTCCGCTTACTCTCTGTGGTCTAAAGGTCGCCCTAAGACCTGCTTGCAAGAGTTCTGGACTTAGGACCGTAGGCTTCCGCATCTACGTTGTCCAGTGAAGTCCTGACGACAGCTATCTCTTTGGCTTGCCACTGAGATACCGTGTGCGTCGTAACAGCGGCCAATCCCGCCGAAGTCCTTCACAGCTGCAAATCGACAAAAATTCAGCGCAACGGGGGTCGGGGACCTAATCGTGGAAATACCAAATGGGATGGATGTATCTCAGCTACGTTTAACCGAGGTGTTGTACTCACCTGAGGTGGGGTATACACTTGTGTCCATAGGCCGGCTTGACGAAGTTGGACTCTCGACAACCTTTGCAAACGGCTTTTGCACAATTCGCAATGCTGATGGATCAACGATCGGACGCATACCTCGCTCCACCAAAGGGTTGTACCGCGTCGTACATGATGATGATCATGCAGCCACTGCGATGGAAAAGATAACGGTGATGGAATTTCACTGCCGAATGGGGCATATCGCACCATCTGTGGCTCGTCAGCTGGCTGAAACTGGCTTGGTCAGTGGCCTGTGATTCGATTTGTCCAAGGATGACGATACCTTTTGCAAATCGTGCGTATATGCAAAGGCAACGTGAAAGCCTATATTCAAAATGCATGAAGGGCCGCGCACTGCTTCAACTGGGGACATCGTCTATTCGGACGTTTGGGGTCCAGCACCTGTTGCAACACTAGGTGGAAGGAGTTACTTTGTCACCTTCATGGACGACCATACCCACCTTACCCACATGCGCTTACTTAGCATGAAGAGCCACACCTTCACAGCATATCGAAGTTTCGAGGCGTGGTTGGACCGCCAACTCGCCGCAAAGATCAAGCTGCTTCATTCGGACCGAGGGGGAGAATACCGGGGCAAGGAGTTTGTCCTTTATCTCCAACAGCAGGGGACGGAGCAGCACTTTACCGCGCATGACACGCCACAGCACAATGGTATCGCAGAGCGCCTGAATTGGACGATCCTTGAGCGTGTCCACGCTATGTTACACGAAAGTGGATTGCCGAAATACCTGTGGGGTGAAGCTGCCAGACATGCTGTATGGTTGAAAAATCGAATGCCTACCAAGGCCCTTGAGGGAAAGTCACCGTATGAGGTGGCGCTGGGGAAAACACTGGACTTGTCTCGCCTTCATCCTTGGGGATCGCTCGTCTATGTCAATATGGGTGCTGGCACTAAACTGGGGGGTAGAGTTGTCAGTGGTAGATGGCTGGGGATCGACGACCAGACTGATAACGCTCACCGTGTGTACTGGCCAATGAAGCGCTCTGTCACCATTGAGCGCAATGTGTACTTCGGGCCTGCACCAGGTGCCGTCGAGGGGGAGGAACCAACTGCCTCATTTGGCGACGGTACCTTAGCGCCACCACCTGCTCTCGCCCCCACAGATCCTGACGCTGACACATCATCGACGCCGGCAATCCCCAAGGCTGACACATCGTTGACACCGGCAACTCCCGCACTGCCCCCACAGTCACCAGCCATACCGCCATTGTTGCCCACGCCGCTGGCCGCACCCACCACCGCCTCTCAGACCCACAGCACACCTGAAGCGATCAACACGCGTCCCAGGCATGCTCAAAAGCCAAGTCAACGCATTCTTGACATCATCCATGGTAAAGCCTCCTCGCCTACCGTTCCCCGCGGTGTCCAGCTCCCAGATGCCATTGCCGAACAGCCAAAGACGCCGTCCCAGCCCCGCATCCTTGACAGCAAAGAATCTGCTGACCCAACCCTGTTGGTAAGCGACAATTATGACGAGATCGAGCTCTCTTTGCTTGTTGACGATGCTATCACCGCCACAGAGGTACTAGAGCCCAGCATGCTCGCCGAGGCCAAGTGACGTCCCGACTGGGCCCAATGGGAACAAGGCATCCGCGAGGAACTGGATACATTGGACAAGGCAGGTACCTGGGAACTCGTCAACCTCCCACCCAGCACGAACTTAGTTGGATCCAAGTGGGTCTTTCGTGCGAAGAAAGACGCCGCTGGTAATGTCGTGCGACACAAAGCCCGCCTTGTCGCGCAGGGTTTTTCGCAGGTACCGGGCATCGATTACTTTGACACATATGCTCCCGTCGCCAAGCTGGCATCCATTCGAACCATGCTCACGATGTCCGCACGACAGGACCTCGAGTTGCATCAAGTGGATATCAAAGGAGCGTATTTGAATGGGGAACTCAACAGCAATGAAAAGATATACATGCACCAGCCCCCCAGTTATATCGACCCCACTCACCCTCACCGTGTTTGTCGCCTGCAGAAAACTCTTTATGGGCTCAAACAAAGCGGACGATGCTGGTACCAAAAGCTCGTAGAGATCATCGTCACTAAGCTCGGCTTCAAACAGTGCGAAGTCAACCAGGCCGTCTTTGTAAAGAAAGCTGGTAACTTGCTTACAATCATCGTAGTGCATGTCGATGACTGTACGATTGCCGCCACCTCCCTTGAGCTCGTCAAACAGGTCAAGGAGCAACTCACGCATTTTGTCGACATTACCGATCTCGGAGAGCTGCACTGGCTGCTTGGGATTGAAGTCACGCGCGATCGGGGCGAGCACACACTAGCGCTATCACAGAGGTCATACATCGACTCCATTATCCGCCGCTTTAATTTTGATGATTTAAAGCCGATTTCTACGCCAATGGAGCCACATGTAAAACTCCACACCAGCCAATGCCCAACCACTGGTGCACAATATGCCACAATGCAACACATCCCCTATAGGGAGGCCATTGGTTTCCTGATGTACGCAGCGCTTGGAACCAGACCAGATATTTCTTATGCTGTATCTCAAGTCTCGCGCTTTGCCAGCAACGCCAGAGATGCCCACTGGGAAGCTGTCAAACGCGTTTACAGGTACCTCATAGGGACTCGCAACCTGTGACTCATGTATGGAGGGGGAGAGAAACAACTCATAGGTTACGCTGATGCTGATGGCAGCATGACAGAAGACCATCACGCCGTGTCCGGCTACGCTTTCCTCATTGACGGAGGTGCTGTCTCATGGAGTTCCAAGCGACAAGAAATTGTCTCTCTCTCTACCACAGAGAGTGAGTACGTCACTGCTACTCATGTCGCCAAGGAGGCACTTTGGCTTCGGAGCCTCATCGCGACCCTTTTCACCCCCTTTCAACAACCGACCACGCTGTTCTCTGACAACCAGTCAGCAATCGCGCTGGCGAAAGACCATCAGTATCATGCGCGCACTAAGCACATCGACGTGCGTTTCCACTTTATTCGCTGGGTCGTTGACGATGGCAAGCTCCGCCTCATCTTTTGCCCCACAGCCGACATGGTCGCCGATACCCTTATGAAAGCTCTCCCCTTGCCGAAGGTAAAGCACTTCACCGCCGAACTGGGCCTCCGCACAGTTTGAGGGGGAGTGTCAGATTATGCAAATGTGTGCACCGATTTCGGCCCAGGTACATTTTACATTTACAACTACCGTTGCTTACATTCATGTTCATATGCAATGTGTATGGTCACCACGATCACACATACGATACCCTTTTGTTCGCATCACAAACCTGCCATTCCACTGTTTTACCTTTGACAGCGTACACTATTAAAGTAGCAATATCTACAGTATAAATTCTGACTGCCCAACGAGCACTTTACCTCAGTCCGTCTGCACGAACGACGACTGAGGTAAGCCTTAGATATCCTTTCCTATACATTTTACTTATTTCGAGTACAGTTGTTACCTTCAGGTAATTCTATATAGTCCATCTGCATGAACGACGACTGAGTTGTTACCTTCAGTTTCCGTGCTCTCGCTCGAATCCCTTTTTAAACTCTCACAAATTCCGCAGGTAGGAAAAGGAAATCCGCAGATAAGGAAAAGAAGTCTGCGGGTTTCTGAAAAGGAGAAGGTCAAAAAGGAAAAGGGGTCTGACATGATTTAGGAAAGTTCCGGTGTGTCTACTATGGCTACATCCAGGAAGATCAGCCAGTCATCTTTGAAGTACGTAACGGGAGTAAAGGAGAAAGGGGAAAAAGATAACCTCATGCGGGAGGTGGGACGTTCAACTGTAACAACAAGTCAGGCCATGGCTTCAACCATCCACAGATCGCACATATGCTCTGCTCCCGCAAGAAGCTTGTCTCTTTTGATGAGGATCCCGACACGTAAGTAAAGTCTGTAGTCGCTGATCTCGCTTACTCGTTTTAGCATGATTGGAGCACTTCAAGAGGGCCTCATCAAGATGACTGCTAGCAACTGGCCGATGTGTTTCTACAAAGATGGTGTCTACGATCAGGACAACAAGGCCCAGGGATTGTTCTGTGGCCATGCTGCATTTAGAGTACATTTCATTACCAGTTCGATCTAACACAACTAACTATTTGTTTTTTTCTAGTTTTATACTCACCTTTTTATCAGGCCCTCGGCCGCAGCAACAGATACAATCATCAGCAACACATCAAAGTTGTCAAAGAACCGTGCATGGGGCCTCACTGAGGTTACGCCACCGATCATCGCCTACATGCACATTATGGTATGTATCACCTTGAATATCATCATGCCGACTGACAATTACATCTAGCTATACTTTACTTTGAGCACAGCACCTTGCTGGTGCTCAGATATCGGCCTAATGGATCTCAGTGAGATGGCATGGAGGATACTCAAAATGTTCGAGGACAGAGACGATTGGACTCGCAATACGCTCGCATGGTGGAATTCGTAAGTGTTTACATGTGATCTTTTTGACTAATGCTCGAAAACTTGTTACCTTTAGGCAAGCGTTCCCAAAGGGAAAGTGACAAACGCTTCATCAAGACTCGGACTCTGAAGACGACGTGGTAGAAATTCGGGCTCAGCGAGGGAAAGCCAAACCACCCTTGATGCTTCAACGCCGTGCTGCAGAAGCGATCGAGTTCGCGACTCCACCACCTACAGAAAGGTCAACACCCAGCGTTTCTACAAGCATGTCAGGTTGCTTCAGCAACGTCGCTGGTGCTCAAGACTCGGATCTCTCACCCTGCACCTCTGACAATGAAGGAGATGAATCCTTGTTACCAAAGGCTAACCCTATCATCCAGCCAATCGATACAACAAGCACCGGCAATGTCGACACAGCGACTGATCTTGCAGCGCCCATGGTTACCGAGGATCCCCAGATCAACAACCCCACCACCGCTGGCCCTAGCAACACCAAGAAGAAGGCTGTCGCTGCTTCCCGCAACAAAAATCCCCGCCGTCGTGCGACCAAAAAGGCTAATGGTTTCTAAACGCTTTCATTGCCCGCTTCCATTCTCTAGACACTGTCCCTCACCGCACTCGCTGTCGACCGCTTTTATTATTGCTATTTGCTGTACAAGTTTGTTCCGTCGATAGAGTTGTATTTTTTATAGCAAATGAAATGTATATGGTTGCGAAGCTACAAGAACTAGCGTGATCTCGCAAGGAAATGAATAGCTAGCAAGACCGCGGTATCGTGTATGATCTAGCAAGGCCCTGCGAGATCTAGAAAAGCAACTAAGCTATATATAATGTGTGCGAGGGTTAGCAAGGGCGAGCAAGGCCCTACTAGACATCTGGACCTATTCAGATCTAGCTACGATGGCGCACTGCTTGCAAGACATTGGAGCCGCATGCAAGAAAGTATAGTTCCCTGCATGGGACGCCGGGTCTAGTAGTCTAGACGCGGTCTATTACGGCTTAGCTAGGTCTAGCTAGGGCTTACAAGAAGTCGCCACTTTTGCTGATGAGTACCTTTACGACGCGTTCCCACAAAGTCACCAAGTCATGTCCTCAGCACCGTACGGCGTCCTGCCCACGCACGACGACCGCGACGCTTCCGCACGTCGCCAGACCCATCCATTCCTGACGCACATCCCACCGTCCTTCCGTCGGTGGTGGCTCAGACGGGCCGCGTCGTCGCACACACATCCCGGCGTCAAGATGCGACCCCGAACGCTCTTCAACATCCTCAAATTCGTAATCCCCGTCGCGGTGCTTGCACTTTGGTGGGTATGGCACGCGTACGAGCCCCACC
>JBBPSY010000417.1:0-13422 GCA_038093855.1 Rugiboletus extremiorientalis
TTGCTCTCAGGTAGGTCCGTAATAAAATCTACTGAAATGTCCTCCCATGGTCCAGTGGGTACCGGATTAGGTTGCAACTTGCCAGAAGGTGGGTGATTGGACAGCTTCATCCGTGCACATCTTTCGCATCGTGATGTGTAGTCGGAAACCTGTGCTTCGATTCCCTCCCATGTATAGTACTGCATAATTAATTCCCATGTCTTCTGGGAACCTCCGTGTCCCGTAATAGGAGAGTCATGATAGAGTTCAATAATAGATTGGCGAAGATCTCCGATAGGAATGTAGATCTTGCCGTTAGATCGATATAGTCCATTATCGTCTAATAGATAGTCTCCTTCTTTCATTTTATTTTGGGCTTTTCTTACACGTTCCATGAGAGCTTCTTCTGCTCCGTGGATATGCACAGATGTTTGCCGAACACGTTCTGGGGGAATGAAAACAACGCCTTTGTTGTCATTTTCTATCCCCTTTTGGTGATCTTCTCTTCGGCTAAGAGCATCGGCTTTTCCCATGGAAGTGCCTGGTTTCTTTACTAATACATAATCGAAGCAGCTCAGCCACTGCGCCCATCTCACTTGTCTCCGATTCAGATCTTGTGATTTCATAAAATATTGTAAGTTTGCATGATCTGACCAGATTTCAAACTGATGTTTTGCGCCTTCTAGGTAATGTTGCCAAACCTCTGTACATTTGATTATGGCAAGCATTTCTTTGTCAGCGATAGGATAATTTCATTGTTCGCTTGACATTTTGTAGGAATAGAAAGTGACGGGATGCCACTTTCCTTCTTTTTCTATAGATAGAATGCCACCTGTGGCAAAGTCCGAGGTGTCACATTCTAACCGGAATTGACAGTCGTTATCTGGGTATGCGAGGATTGGAGCTTCTGTGAAAGTTTGTTTCAATGTATCAAACGCTGATTGTTGTTCCGTTCCCCATTCCCATAGTTTATCCTTTTTGGTCAAGTCGTTAAGGGGTGCTGCAATGCGTGAGAAATCATTAATGAAGTGGCGGTAGTAGTTGGCAAGACCCATAAAGGATCTAACCCCTTTTAATGACGTGGGAATGGGCCAGTTGAGAATGGCTTGGACTTTGCCTTTCTCCATTTCTGTACCGTGAGAATTAACCATCATTCCCAACATCTCGACTTCCTTGACCGAAAAGAAGCATTTTTCCGGTTTTAAATAGAGATCATTCTCCTTTAGCCTTTTGAGGACTTCTTGTACGATTTTATCATGTTCTTCTTGATCTTCTGTTTTCGTAAAGATCAAGATATCGTCTATGTACACAATAACGCATGTCTGCATGTCGTAAAACAGATCATTCATCATGTGTTGAAACGTGGCGGGCGAATTGCACTGCCTGAAGAACATGACGACGGGTTCGAAGCTGCCTCGATGACATACAAAGGCTGCTTTCCACTCATCTCCTTCTTTAATGCGTACATTATTATATCCCCATCTTAGGTCCATTTTTGTAAACAGTTTTGCCCCCTTCAGCCGATCAATCAGCTGTGAGATAAGAGGGAGCGGGTAATTGTTTTTAATGGTCCACTCATTTAAATATCGGTAATCTTGCACCATCCGCTTCTTTCCATCCTTTTTGGGTATGAAGAAGACAGGTGAAGTTTGTGGAGATTTCGAGGGCCTTATATATCCTTTCCGTAATTGTTCGTCAACGAACTTTGACACTTCTTCTTGTTCGTCAGGACTCATTGGATACAGTTTTCCTTTTCGAGGTTTGAAGTCCAGTTTGAGATCTATGGCGTGATCCCATGGTTTACGAACTGGCATTCTTTCTGACGTGTTCTTTTTGAATACCTCGATAAAGTTATGATACTGTTTTGGGACTAACTCCTCAGGAGTTTTATCCACTGGTCCTTTAGATTCTAGTGCCTTAATAATATGGTAGGCTGTGGGTGCGTTCCTGATTTTGTCATCATCTAGACTTCTCAGGATCGCGGCGCGGTCGCTTAGTAAGAAGCAGGAACGTGGGCATCGTGTGAGTCGGACCTTTCCGGTTTGCCAGTCTATTTCTGGGTTGTGTTTGGCAAGCCATGTATATCCAAGGATCAGGGTGTTCCTTCCGAGATCCGTGACTTCTGCTTCTATCCTTTCCCTATATCCTTGAAACTCTAAAATAAGCTCTGCAATGTGTGTGATATTGCCAGCGCTATTCTGGGTTCCATCGACCTTGTAGACGGGGATTGGATTGGCCAGGGGCTTGGTTTTAATCTTGTTAACCGAAGCCCATCGTGTATCTATGAAGATGCCGTTTGCTCCTGAATCTAGAAGCGCTTGGGTTGCCACCATTTCATGCTTGGTCATGGAGTTAGCAACTTTGATCTCCAGACAGATCTCTCGTTTTGGTCTGAGAGATCGCACTTTGATTTTATCCGGGTTTTCTATAGATAAGGAAGAAGTAGGGGTGGAATTTTTTTGTGTTTTTGTTTTGACTGAATTAAGCCTGCATTCCCGTGCAGCAAGCTTCTTGGTAGAAGACCCGGTCTCGGTTTGGGAAGAAGAATTGTCCATATTGTAATTTAATGTCCTATTTTGGGAGTCGAAGATTTCGTCATCTTCTTCTCCATAAGCCACGTCAAGGTTACAAAAACAATTATAGAATGTGTCCATATTGGGTCCGTTTGCCTCGTGATCACCTGGTTTGATCACTTGGCTTGTCCTTTTCCCTTCATTTCCGTTTCGTGGAGGTCGAAGAAATAAGCTTTCATTTCCTCGTAGCTCATTCCTTGTACGACTCGATCAGGTCCAGGATCTCGTCCCTTTCCCTTTTGTCCCTTGCTTCCATGAGGCGGACTATCCTCCTCTAATTCCAACGAATCCCCTGTTGTAACAGCGCATGTCTGTTTAAATTTTGAACACCGCTGAGAATGCCCTCCGCCAAGGAAGTGACACTCTGGGCACTGTTTCTTGGGCTTTTTACAGTCTTTAGCCGTATGAGGGCCTTGACAGTTAAAGTACTTTAGGGGTTTACGTACCATGTCAATGTTCATGGTGTCGTCGTGGGATCCGGATGGTCCTTGTCGGGAAGAGCCTCCCCATATCCGTCCGTCGGAGTTTTGTAAGTTGAATGCTTCTAGAGCATTCCTGGCTGTCGCAATATTGTCCATATATGCTAATACAGTATTTTCTCGATCTCCCTGTTGGAAGATCAATTTCATTATGTCTTCCCGAGTGTTCTTTTCAAGAAGATGGGTGCCCATGAAGTCATTACACCCACTTCGGTCGTATATTGTTTTCCATCGAGAAAGGAATTCGGTGGTCCTTTCTCGTGGACCTTGTTTGCATTTGAGCAATTGGTTGAGGTAGATGTCCTGTTGATTACCAGGATGGAATCGTTCGAGAAGCATGGGGCTAAGTCATGCTCTATCTGGCCACATAGCCATAGGACCAGAAAGATATCTTTGGAGTTGGGTTCGGGCCCAAACTCCTGCTCCATTTCGGTCTTGTCCATCTCGAGTTCCTATTCGAGTAAAGACTCCGAGACATAAAGATCTATTGTCCACAAATGTTTCTGGGTTACAATCTATATATATTTGCATGTTCATCCACCAGTGATCGAACCGTGCAAAGTTCCCATCGTATAGTCCGGGATCTGCGATTGCTTCTACTCTTTTAGTTACCTTTATCTCAACCCGCGGGCCCTGTGCCAACAGTTCCGCAGCCTCTGCACGTGCAGTCGTAGCTGTGAGTTGGTTCTGGAGTCCCAGAAGGGTGCCTTGGAGCTGCGTAACAAGCACAGTAAGGTTTGTTATGGCAGCAGCCTGCTGCTGTACATCTTGCTCGACGTTCATGTTTCGTCAAGCGGTATTGCTTTTTAGGTGGGGGGGATGGGAATTCTTTCTTGACTCAAGCTAGATGGAGTGCTGCGAGGCGGCGTCTTTCTTTATCGTGTTCTTCCCGAGTGAGGGAAGGTTTGAATTTCTTTGGTAGGTGTGACTCGTCGATGTCAGAGTCGTAGTCGGGAAGTTCGTCTCTCTTCCTTTTAGAGGACTGAACGTAAGTGGCTTTTGATTCGTAAAGGTGTGGTGGGATGTCTTCTTTAATGTAACCAGCTTTCTTGTTTTCTAGCCAGTTAAGTAGAGCGTTACGTTGCTCTCTTGTCTTGTACTTTAGAGCGATCCCGTCGTAGTAGGAATCGAGGGATGGGTCGTCTTCTGCGTCTTCGCGTTTACAAGTGTAGTGAACGTCGCAGGTGTATTTCCCGACTGGGAAGTCTGGGAAGCCTTTGAAGTGTGTGGGGATGTTAAACATCCTATGAAGAAAATGAAGTAAAAATCGAAATGAGGGCTAAATTCCTCTCCAATTTCGACGAACATGCAGCCAATAGCCTACTGCACCGTTCTTCTGCGAAGGGGTAGCTACTTGTACTGTGATTCGACGGATCGGTGGGCACAAGACTGCTCTTTCACCGATGCGTGGAATATGTAATTGTAAAGAAATGAGCCTCACGAGGACTCAGACGTATTCGTTCGAAGAAGAATGTAGGTAGGCGGGGCGGTTTTTAAACGCTTGAATCCCTCTTGAGGGAACCCACTACTCTGGCTTAAAGCCTGCGAGTCTCTCTTCTCCCGTCTTGGGAGCGCTTTACGTAAAAGGGAAGGGGCTCAAAGAGCAAAAGAAGTAAAGGTTTGAAAAATCCCGTTGCACAAAGGCGACCTCGGGTCCGGTATGTTCCACTTGCCCCTGTGGATCAGGGTTGTCCGAAGACGGTGTCGAAGAGACGACGGAAGGTGGTGTAGGGTAGATAGAGTAGTCAAGTTCTAATGTTGCAACCCAGGGATCGACCTAGGCTACACCACTATACTCAAACAGAAGGGACAAGTGAACAATGCTGGGGGAACCAACAGAGAACTTGACTGAAGTTCTCGTTGGGATGTCATTGCTTAAATACTAACTACTGTTTGTACAAGACAAACAACGGTAATTAAATACATGAGGTGTCTACGTCATAGACGGAGATCAAGTACGTGAGGTAAACATGAGGTGAAACACGTGTAGAATGGAAGCATAGCGGTAATTAAAAGAGAAGAGAAGCATGCGTGTGATACATGTGTTGAACGGAAATTAAAAGAAGCATAGAAGCGAATCGACAATGGCGATCTCGCATAATAATGTAAACATGGCCAAACAACCGGTGTATTGGTATGGTTGGAGTTTGGATTGGAGTTCCATAAAAAGGTAAACATGTACAAACAAAAGAAAAAGAGAACGGAGTATGTAGAACTCCTGTACAACATCCCAGGGTTAGGGTCCGAGCGTATGCTACCACTCATGCATAGTGTAGAGAGCGAAGGACTTAGTGCATAGAATAAAGTTATGCTATAGGCGTACGACGAATTGCAACAGATTGCCTCGGATCTAGAAAGCCAGACCTGCCACATTTACAAGAAACTTCAAGTAAAGGAAGGCTCCCCACATCAACAGAACTAACCTATTATAAGCTGGCATCAGGGTTCCCCCTTCGATCCAATCACATCAAATGTGACATCATAAGGCATCTCAGAAGCCAGCCACTTCATGAGATTATCTGTAGCTGTTACGTCCGAGATGTGACTGGGTAGGCCTAGTTCGAGACGAAGAGGTTTCTGAGACTTGTCGGAGGTAGTCCTAACAAAAGTTGAGGATCAGAGGTTCAGAGGGTTCGTCGTTTGACAAGACGAAGATCCAAGATTCCCCAGAAGATGGGGTTGTTTCAGAGGTTTAAGGATCGAAGGTTCATCCCCGTTTGAATGATTTATTCAAAGCGAGATGAAAGCGTGCGCTTCAAAAGTGGCACGATCAACTTATAGATGCTACACACTTCAAAAGTGGTGTAGACGACTTATAGAGGTCCAGAGGTTCGAAGGGGGTTCAAGAATACTAGGTAGTATTCCCAGTAGGTCAAAGTTAGGAAGCGTTTACAGGTTACTACGACCCTTTATATAAGCAAATGGTTAAGCCTGACTAAGCGATGGAATTTGATAGAACTTAATAGAACAAAGGAAGGTCGTTGACTGAGAAGATAAAGGGTTCAGCGAGATAAGAGATAACGAGATAAGGGATAAGAGATAAGGCTGACTAAGCGAATGGAATCCTTTGGAATCCAGTGGAAGAAATATTAGTCAGCGAAGGTCGTTGGAAGAAAGGGGAAAGTCTTAGCGTTACGTAGACGCTAGGTGTTCACGAGATCTATTAAGGATGCAAGTGAAAGACCGGCGATACTTAGTAAAGGAGAATTCGTTAGGAAACGAATGGTAAGAAAAGAGAAAAGAGTGAATTGTAACAGTAGCTGACTGGTGGCTAGCAATTAAATTCCAGTCTGAGGAGTCGATCCGCTGGTCTACACAATCACCCCAGTAGACTGCCTGGAACCTCCAATATAGCACAAAGCTGCAGTCAACATTGACAGTCATATACTCACCATTCGACCTTCAAAGCAGTTTGGATAACCAGTAACCACTCTGGCCACATCCTTGGCTTGGGTACTAGTCCCAACCTTGTAGGAAAGTCGTGCCAGTCCTCTTTCCACCAAACCAGGACAGGGGGTATCAGTCCCATGTTTCACCTGCTGGTAGTGCATTTAATACATGCAACCAATTCCAGCATCCCCCTCTCAGGTCAAAGATCATGGTTCTATGACGGCCCTGTATCTTGGGCCCTCGAACTGTGACTTGCAAGTAGAGGCCTCTATCTAGTTGACACTTACTATCCGACTTCTATGAAGGACACCAATGTCAGAAAGTAAGGTCAAAGCTGGCATTTTGGCCCCTGATGTATTCTCCCCATACAGGTCACAGGAAACCCTTAGGCACATACCAGGGTCTCCATCATACAGGTGGGAAGACATAGTTCCTCCCTTCCTTGCCTCCCTCTCTCATCCTGTCAACATGGACATTTACTTGATCGGCCCACCACTGGAGCTGTTGCAACCTATGGATAAAACCTAGGCTACACCACTAATAACAAACTTAACGACTTAGAGATGGACAAGTGGACAGAGTGGTTTATGAGGGAAACCAACAGAGAACTTGACTGAAGTTCTCTGGTGGGCTTGATTGTCTTATATACCTTTTACATGTTTGTACCTATTGTGTCTAGATCTGACTGATAGTATACTAGGTATAGTAACTGGACAATCAGACCACTTTCTAAATACTACTTATAGTAAATGCACAGCATTACACAGGTATCTGCAGTTGCACAGCAATGCGCAGTAAGCAGTGTATGCAGCACTAGATGGAGATTAAGTATAGCCTTGATGACTCAACATGAGTCAGAGCAGAAATGAAAAGAAGGCATAGCCTCATGATAGAAGAGATGCACAGCCAAGCACAGCACAGATATGAAATAGAAGTAGAAGCTGTGTCAAAGGCTTCTTGAAGTGCATCTGTAGATTCATTAATCATAAAAAGGTAAACAAGAACAAACAAATGAAAGAAATCGACTAAGTGTCGATTCCTGTTGTGTAGTTCACTCATTAGCATAGTTGATGATGGTTAACGTAGTCATAGCCCATTGGCTATAGGTCATAAGGGTGTTACTGGTTGTTGATGTGGGTTATATGGGTAATCCAAAATGTAGTGATGGGTATATTAGTGCAAAAGTGAAGATACAGTGTAGTTGGCAATGTATGAAGTGTTGTTGGCGAAACGAGAATCGTAACAGGAGCTGCCTGTGACCTCCCCAGCTAAAGCTTTTCTGGTGTCAGCCTGGACACAACCAAGCCAACCAGCCCCACCCTTGCTCCACAGACAGGCCATTAGACACTCACTGCTACTAGGTCATTGAAGTACCTAGATGACTTCAGTTCCGAAGTCCACGATACAGCCACCTCCATGTATGCTCCCTCCAGGTACTCACATGGCACCCCATGGCTGCAGTATGCCTACCCGATGCACCCTGCCACCCAGTACCCCATTGCATCAAACACCCTACTATATGGGCCTGGAATCACACTCTTTAGTCCCTCAGGTCGGGCCTTCCCACCCCAACATAGCATCAGTATATTGCCGACCACTCTGGGCACCCCAGTTTGGGCCAGTCTGCTAGTCTTCAACTTGGCTGTGTGGAACAACAGCCTTGCATGGAGGGTGATTCTCTCACATTCAAGGCCTTGAAGAAAATTTGCTGCGATTGAGATCCCTACCCAGCTCAGTCTACACCCTAATCAAAGCACCCCTCCCATCTCTCATCTGCTGTCAGTCCTAATTACCATGTAACGGACACATGTAAGCTTGGACATCACGAACCCCAGATGACCTGGATGGCCTTGGCCATACCTAGCCTTAACTAGAAGGCCAGTCCAAACAGTCTACTGCATCCCTGGATGAGAAGTCCACCCTTGAAACGACCTCAGAAGAACTCCCAGCATGACCAGACCATAAAGAAGTTCTTCGACGATCCGCCTGACCTCGGCTATACCTGGCACCCAGCAAGAAGATCCACTGACATGATCAGACAGCCAAGGATCTCTCGACTACGTCTATATGAGGCATTCACAGCTAGAACTGAAGGCTTTCAGGATTCTGACTTGGCACACCACTGGTTAAGTTGCCCTTGGAACATCAGACGCCCAACTCAGTTGCTAAGCTAGTGAAGGAAGGTTCTCCGACATCTCTTGGACCTGACCTGCAATAAGTCCTCCCAGATTGTGATATTCATGGCATGTCTTAATGCTTGAAGACTTTCAGCATCCAGCTAGTTCGAAGAACTTCACTTGCAAACCCCTGGATCATACAACATTGACCCAAGCATAGAAGACTTGTGAAGGAAGCCTTCCTGACAGTACTCTTAGAAGCAACCTGCTATAAAGCCATGCCAGCTAGTTAACCATCCTCGACAACTCCAGGATGCAACCTCTCCTAGGAATCCCTCCACATGGAGGCTCAGGATCCCCATCATGGAGAGATGGAAGAAGAAGAACCCTGGATAGACCACATTAGTCAATGATGAATTCCTACACCCCTCTAGAGTCGCCAACAGAAGACCTAAAATGAGGAGGAGCAGCATTGAACTGGCATCCACTCTTACTGGTCAGCAAGAACCAGACATCCACTGGACAGGAAAATGACCACCCCTTAGGTTCAGCCAACCTCGATCAATATGGCCACCCCAGAATCTTGCACCCCCCATAGCAAAGGGTCTAGTCAGCTTGCCAAGACAGCAACAGGACCTGGCAAAACAAGTACCCCAAGCATCTCGACTATCATGGACACCTACCCTGGATAGATCAAACCTGGACCACCTAGGGATAAATGCGGAGCTCTGAATGTCAATTACTGCCCACATCCCCATAATGGATCAACCACCCAGGATGCCACCTTTGCCATACATTGCGAATGCTGTCATGCTGGATGACAAGTAACCACTGGACAGCTAGAACCATGGAGCATGGGCCAACAGAACCCCCCTCCACTCATACAGCCTGAGGATCAACCCTCATCGACACCCTCTCTTGCCACTTGCTGACATTGTAGATCAGCCATCCCATGGACAAGTAAACCCCCAGTATCACCAGGTCTGCCAAGGAAGCCCACCCCATGAAAGCTGCCACTCCCGCCTAGGACACCATCTCTCCTATGTGTGGACTTGGAGCGGACAGACAGCCACCCCTATGAAGACCACCCTGTCACCAACATATGGAGTGCACTATACTCAGTCGACCATATTTGACTCATCAAAATGTGATCCTGTCAATGCCTATGTTAATCAGTGCCGCAACATCGGAACCATGCACCCCCTCCATATTGATTAACACCACTGTCTTGATCGGAAGCATTGGATCCACAAGAAGCCACTCCCAGTCCCTTTAGTTAGGACGAACTGGGAAAGTCACTTATTGGACCCTTCCGAAAGAGGCATACTGCCACCAGTCAAAGTGATCAAGAACTCCTCTTAGCATGCCAGATCTGGCAAACTGCAAAAGGTAGGAACCGCTTTGGAAATGATTAACATCCAATCACAGGGCTGGTCCACCACACCCAAAGAGGATATGTCAAGAAAATCCTCAGGGTATAAAGGACTATCCCTTGCTCCCTCCATTCCCTCAGCACCTTCCCCTCATACCACCACTGTTGACTGGACAGTATTGCCTACAAGACTATAGTCATTCCCCTCATCATCATTCAGACTGAACCATCCACGGCCCCTGAACACCTCTGTTGCCTTCACTGCCTCCACATATCTCTGGACTTGTGGTCAGCATCACCCATCTCCTGTCATTGCTCAAACCAAGACAACTGGTCCCTAAGCTCCTCACTATCACTGATACCACAGATGACTGGTCCCTCAGCACCCCATATTGCCCCCTCTGCTGTCTTCCCCATCGCTTTGGCAACAGGAACTCCCCATACTCTGGAGGTGCCCACTGAGCCACCTATATACTCACACCTCCTCTCTGCCTACCACCGATGAGTTCTGTTCACCGCTATCCTACAGTCATCTGTCCTTGCAGAGACATTATCTAGACATTGGGTCATTCAGCAGTGCCCCACTCTCACTCTCCTCATTGATCAATATCGTCAAGAACACCTTCTCCAGGCAGTTCATTTAGTAGGATGTTCAAGTCATCGAGACCTGGTCCCTGGAAGACCTACCTTCAGCCAGACCCTTCAAGGAATCCATAATGCTACCTTGGATCTCCTCTACTATGAAGGTCTCTGTTACAACTTGTTTCTTTTCTCCTTTTCTATGTACTACTTCACCTCGCGTCGACTCACCGAGAGGCTGTACTTTGTTTAGTCATCCTTTCCCTTATCGCTGACAAACCTCCCTTCCATCCGAATTACTCATCACTTGCTTAGTCAGCGATCCTTCCACCATTTTCTGTAACATTCCACAACATTCTATTTCATTTCCTTCTGACATATATAAACCCGTCGTCTACAGCCTGTACTTCTCAACTTTGACCTACTTGGAATCCACCTCATAGTCCCTCTGAAACCCTAGGACCTCTATAAGTCATCTACACCACTTCTGAAGTGTGTAGCGTCTATAAGTCGATCGTGCCACTTCTGAAGCGCATGCTTTCTCCATTACTCGGAACAGTTATTCGAGTAAGGAAGAACCCTTGACCCTTCGATCTCTGAAACATCCCCATTCTTTGGGGAACCTTTGATCCTGTGATTGACCAAGTTCTACGTTAGTACTGCTGTATGAATGTAACAAAAGGTCAAAGTTCTCTTTGACGGCCTACCAACGACATAGCAGCCATTCACCACAGACCCTCCTCGTCTGCCCAGTGTTACGTTTGTACCGAGGTACTAACGTAGAACTTGGTCAAATACAAGATCAAATGTTCCCCAAGGGATGGGGACGTTTCAGAGGTCGAAGGGTCAAGGGTTCTCCTTCACTCGAATGACTATTCCGAGTAAGAAGAAAGCGTGCGCTTCAGAAGTGGCACGATTGACTTATAGACGCTACACACTTCAGAAGTGGTGTAGATGACTTATAGAGGTCCAAGGGTTTCGGAGGGACTACGAGGTAGATTCCAAGTAGGTCAAAGTTAGAAAATACAGGTTGTAGACGACGGGTTTATATAGGTCAGAAGGAAATGAAATGGAACGTTGTAGAATGTCATGGAAGGTGGTGGAAAGATCGCTGACTAAGCAAGTGATGAGTAAGTCGGATGGGAGGGAGGTTTGTCAGCGATAATAAAAAGAATGACTAAAAAGAATACAGCCTCTTGGTGAGTCGACACGAGGCAAGGTAGTACATAGAGAAAAGAAAGAGACGAATCGTAACACCCAGTGGGGCCCTAGATCTCGTCGACAACCCTCTCCCGAACTCTTTGACTCCGAACCTTCGGAACACTCTGAACCTCCCTCCCCACTCGACCCAGACCTCGATCTCAACCAAGAAGAGGCACTAGACCTCTCTCATCAGTTCTCCTCCTCTCTACGAATCCCCCGATCCCCCACCCCTCCATCCCCTACCCCAGTAAACCGCCACCCAGTCTTCTCCCTACCCTCTCGACGACCTTCCCCAACCAGGACCCCCTCCCCAACCATGAGCTCCTCCAAACCAGTAGAATTACGGATCGGCCTCCCCGAACCGTTCGACGGATCCCACAACTCTGCCAAAGCCTGGATTCAGGCTGTCCAATTTTACCTCTTAGTAAACAAAAAAGTCTACGACACCGACGCCAAGAGAATAGCTTTCACCCTGTCGTACATGACCAAAGGATCCGCTGCAACCTGGGCCTCTACCTTCAGACAGAATGTTTTTGCCTCTTCCCCCCCCCACCTTTGGTTCCTTCGACGACTTTGTCGCATCCTTCAGCACCGCTTTCGACCAGAAAGATACTGTTACCTCAGCCATCGCCTGGTTGTCCACCAGACGAATGAACCCCACTAAGAACGGAGACTATTCCCCTTCCCTCTTGGAATATACCTCCGAGTTTCAGAACTACGCAGCCCTTTCCGGAATCTCTGACCCTAACGTCCTAATCGGGTACTATTCCACCGGAATCCCAATTCCTCTAATGAAGAGGATCATGTCCATGGACACCCCCCCTAGTACCATTGATGAATGGTACAAAAAGGCGAACCATTTCAAAACGCAGTGGGATCGTGCTGCAGAAATCGCTGCTCGAAACAAAACTCCTACCCGCTCCACCTACCATTCCTATACCTCGCACCAACCCACCAAAGACCCTAATGCCATGGATGTTGATGCCATCTGCATCCCTAAGCTCACTCCTGCCGAACGAAAGAGATGTACGGAGAAAGGACTCTGCTTCCACTGCAGAAAATCTGGACATCTCTCCGGAAACTGTCCCACATTCCCCTCGAATTCCACTCCCTGACCTCCAACCGAGAAAAAGACTAGAAAGGTGCAGAAAGTGGAAGAAGAAGACGACGTCCCAAATCTACAAGAGATTGAGGACGATGACGAAGAAGAAACCCCTGAAGTGAAAGTAGTGTTCACTCAGGATTTTTGAAACAGAGGATTCGACTGATGCGAAACCCCTCCATACGTAGAACCCATATACTTGTAGGTGACAAAAAGAAGAAATCTATCCATATTCCCCTTCAACTTGTCATCCCTACTCATACTATGAAATACGTCGGAACCTCAGCCCTAATCGATTGTGGAGCGGACATCTCCTGCATCGACTGGAACTTTGTCCAAAAACATAGACTTCCCCGAGAACGACTCCCCATTCCCATTCCCGTTCGGAACGTCGACCAAACTTCGAACAAAAGTGGACCAATCCACTTTACTACTACTCTTTACATCAGCATTTCCAGAGTAAGCCAGAAAGTCAAATTCTACATCATGCACTGTGGCTCCGAAAATGTCATCCTCGGGATGCCTTGGCTAAAAACGACAAACCCGATTATCGACTGGAAGACTAAGACTATTTCCATCTCCACCGATAAGGACGAGACTAAGGACCTAAATTCCTCCTATACCCTTG
>JBBPSY010000419.1:0-13415 GCA_038093855.1 Rugiboletus extremiorientalis
ATTATCTAGACATACATAAAGATGGTAGGAAATTCTTCAAGTTTTGTCCAACATACAGAAGTTGTGCAAGATTTAAAGTCCAGGTAATGGTCAGAACTGATTGGCTGACTTGCGATCCATGCATCGCCCACTTTCCGACCCACACATTGCCCCCTTTCTGCCTGACCAGTGGGTATTTGCCAATTGCCCATGGCCGCCGAATTCTTTACTAGCCAGACCATGTACACACAGTAATGATTGATTACAATAAGTGCCAGTCACAATCCACCAGTCACAATCCACTGTACATTGTCAGATGTGACTCATTAGTCCTGTATGAGGTTATAATCCAAGTCATTTCAGTGCAATGAAGCAAACCACGGAATCATGCCTTGCACAAAGAGAGGACCACAACAGCGTCTGGCGACAGCGCCCATCTCACATAGTGACCGGTTACCCAAGCACATCTCACACTCTCCAATGTGTCGTCAAGATCAGAGGAATAAACTCTTGCTGGGAAATGGGGATATGCAGAGAATGTGCTAGCTATCTCTGACCTTTCATTCAATGACTGCTGCCTTCAGACTGCAAAAAGCAAGGACTCTCCATCCTGATATATATATTTTATGCTCCCTGGGACTGGCGATAATGAACGATTTCCATGTGGATAGAAAATGATCAGTGAGTTGCCGAGATGGGTGGATGACTGACTATAGAAGACTCCGGTGCCATGCTTAACGTTGGCGCGCAGGATGGCTGTGTGCCGTTGAATTAACTGCTGAAGATCATCTGGTACAGTGGTGACCTGGGGGTTATCCATGAGGTTGGGAAGGACAATTCCATTGACATTGGTCCTCTCGCTATTGTCTTGAGATCAGTATGCCCTGTCGAGTAAAATCTTGCACTCGAGGATGAAAGTTGGGCAATCAGGTCGAGACAGCCAAGCATGAAGCTTGGCACCTTTGATATACGAGTGAAGCATGGTGGCTTCAAGCTCTCCTATAATAGACATCATAAAAGCTTTGTTGGTTACGCAGGTTATCAGAGAGTACAATTACCAGGTTTATGATTGTTCAGTAGACATTGAAGGACTCCGATCAGGCATTTGAAAGGAAACAACCACCAGGAGTGAACTGGACCAAAAAGCATTAGGTAGTCAGAGATATGTAAGGAAGCATGGTGATTTGACCAGAGGGAACAGGTGGGGTAGAGTGATTTCAGACCTCCAATGTACTTGGCGATACAGGACGGATATGCTGAGGCACGTTCAGAAGTTGTCATTCATGCACAGGCGAGGTAAACAGCTGAAATGAGGGACATAGTGTGGTCAAGAGCTGCCATGGTATCCAATTTGGGACCATGGGTTCCCCAGATACTAATGAGCGCAATTGGAATGTGAACCGTGATGAGTGATTGCCACTCATCTGCTTTGATTGTTCCTGCTGAAGCATCGCCAAAATTATGGGGGGCAGTGTTACGATTCACTCTTTTCCCTTTTCTTATCATTCGTTTCCCTAATAAACTCTTCTTCATCCTAGTGTAACCAGTACTTCACCCGAATCACGGGTACATCGTTCACAGACCTAGCGACTACACTACGCTAAGGACTCTTCTTTTTCTTTTCTTTCAAACGCCTTTCACTGACTAATATTCCTTCCACTGGATTCCTTGGAATTCCATTCACTTAGTCAGCCTTATCTCCTTATCTCTTATCTCGTTATCTCTTATCTCGCTGACCTTTATATTCTCTCAGTCAGCGATCTTCTTTTGTTCTATTAACTTCTATTGAAGTTCCATCGCTTAGTCATGACTTGACTCTTTACCTATAAAAGACCATTGTACTTCGTACAGATTCCCTAACTTTGACCTACTGGGAATACTACCTAGTATCCTTGAACCCCTTCGAACCCCTGGACCTCTATAAGTCGTCTACACCACTTCTGAAGTGTGTAGCATCTATAAGTCAATCGTGCCACTTTTGAAGCGCACGCTCTCGTCTTACTTTAAAACTATCATTGAAGTAAGGACGAACCTCTGACCCTTTGACCCTCGGACCGTTCTCCATCTCTGGGAGAACTCTTAGTCTTCGTTTCAAATCGACGAATTCCTTTGACCTCTTCGATCCCGACTCCTAGTCAGGACAATCTTTGAATATCTTCCAAAAACGTCCTTGCTTTGGGCTAGACCATCCCAGTCACGTCTCGGACGTAACAGGCAGAGTCAAACCATGAGGGTGTTGAAATGTCTCGGATGACTTCACATGTCCTTTCTAGAACTTCTCTTGCCAGTGTGTTGCATTTGGCTTCATGTCCCCAAGATGAAGTAGTGGCTGAAATGGGCATTTGGCACCACTATGGGGATGTCAATGATGACATCATCTGTGGGATGAAACCTCTTACCCAACTGACAAGAGCCTTTGTGTAGTCAACTTTAAATAATTTTGTTTTCTTCGAAGGTAGACAGCCCAATGTCCTACAAACATACCATAGTGAGTTCACATTCTTCTGAAGTAGATCTGCTTGAAGCTTGTCCATGAACACAATTATACAAGGAGGGTCATGTGGCAATGGCACTGGCATAACGAGAAGGTCATGAATAGCAGAAATCTGGGTCATTTCCCTTGCAGTCACAGAAAGTGCAGCATCGGCATCCTGCATAGGTGTTTCAAAGTCATAGTGAAATGCAGGAGGTACTTCTGTGGTGTGCGATGTCTTTTCATCAGTGATACCAAGAACAGTGTGGGTGTGGTGAGCAGCGAGGCCCTCCAATATATAATGCATGACATCGACGACAAGCTGCCAGGCTGGGTCCCAATAAGGTAGTTGCCATAGCTCTGACCATTGGACGCCATATTCCTTGAACAATTTTTCACGCTCAGCAGTTGTGGTGGTGTCCCTCCATTGTTTGGCATGATGACGGAGTATGTCCTTGTCACAGGGTACTCAGTTCTTGAAGTCCATGCAGCCATAGCTGTTCCGATGGTAACAATTGCATACTCCACAGATGAAGTGACTATGGACACCTGCAAATGCAGAAACGTGGTGGGAGGCAGGGAGGTCTCAGATGGTAAGTGCAATGGCGCTGTGTGTGATATGTCCATCGGGGTAGTTAGCTGTTTGAGAGTACCAGATGTCTCTTTCCCAAGAGACAGCCAAGTCGTCGATGAGTGGGCGGAGATAGTGATTAAGGTTCTTGAGTGACAGTTGGGCAGGGCTTGGGATGATCCAAGCGAGGTACAAATTCTCTGGCTTGTACCTTATATCCAAGGGTAGGTTAAGGCAGGCCATTGAAATAATTCCGCACAATGTTTTCGCCCCTTGTATGTTCATCCCCTCAGGATTGAAGAAGTCGACATGCAATGCAAAGGTGTATCACCCTTCATTGCCCCTATCAATGAAAAGTTTTCCTGGCATTGGACCACCAAATTCCCAGAGGAACTGGGCTTTGAAGGGGTGCTTGATGAAGTGGGGAGGAGGCTGGGACAGAGAAGTTGTGAGTTCGTCACAAGCTTGATCCATGAGACACTTGATATCCTGGCAGGAAAGGAGAGCAGCAAGGTAGTCATTAAAGTCATGATAGTTGAACGTCTTCTTTGGTAAATGTTTACCACTTGGTTGTACATCCAATAAAAGCTCTCCACACTCAGTTTCGGGAGTTGGGAAATGAGTACAGAATTTGGGGTAGATTGGCACATTGGAATCAGGAGAGTATGTTGGTGCATAGGTACAATGGCAGGTACAAATAGCGTATGCAGTGGTCTTGTAGTTGAGATTGAACTTGGTGAGAGTGCCCACAATCGTGGTTGGTATCTGCTTGAGGACGTTCTCATGAGAGAGGCTGAGCATATTATCACTCTGTTGGAATGCCAAGTAGAGCAGCAGGGAGAGGGTGGTGAGAATGAAATTGCTACCACATTTGTTCACACCCATTACGATGCTGCATACCAGGCCAATGACCAGTGCTACTTGAGCGATGGTATCCATGTGCTCAACAGGGCTTTTGTCTTGTTCATCTGCATTCAGGTCAGCAGTTGAATACAATAATTGGAAAGGAATGTAAACTTACCACTGTCGAACTCTACAGAGCCAAGAGGGGAGGGGAGGGGAGGAGTCCATGACTGTAGTTCGAGGTTGAGCTTGCGCAGAGATTCAGCAACCTCCTCCTTGCAAGTCTTTATGACTGATGTGTTGCGCTTGATGCCTTCCAAGGCACGGCGAAGGACAGCAAGTTCTTGTTGAAGCATGGGGAGAGATGTACTAGATGGGTCCAGCAAAAGACGAGCGCATCGCTGGCAACACTTCTTGATGTTGGATATCAACTCCAGAGCTTTCACTGAATGTCAATTAGAATCCTTTGTAGACACTGCATGACTCAGGCTGGGAATGAGCATTGGGTGTGGGGGGAGATGTGTGGGTGATGAATTGAACCCTTCTCTGTGGTCAGGAGGAAAAGGAAGTGGACTAGAGGGGGTGAGCTGACAGAGACCATCTGCAATGTCAGGGACAGGAACTGGTAGATCATCACAGCAGGAAGGACAATTTGAGGGCGCCAAACCACAGAATGTGAGGCAACTGAGGCTGTCTGTGATCTCAACAACAGAGGGAAGTTCTGGTGAACTATCCATGGCACAACTACTGGGCCCAGCATCTTGGTAGGCCATGCGTGATTCCCATAACTTGCTGGCTTTGTCGTTTGGATTGGGTCCATTGTCGGTAAGCGTCAGGGCAAAAAGTTGAGCTGCCAAATTCTCGATGTGAGTCTGCAACACAGGAGAGTCTCTCAGATGCTCATCTTGGGCGCATTTCAAGTGTGCAGGTATGGCCTTCGTATCCATCAGCACACCATGAGCATTCACCTTGACACACTCCTCACAAGTGCATTGCTTATGCACAGGGCATGAAGGAGGCATGTAGCTTATGAAAAATGGAATGAGACCAAACTTTTCAATCTTTTTGAGGTAGAACACACCTGAGACAATTGTGGGGATGGGAGATAAATTGATAATGTCTGGAGTAAGCCAAACCTATTTAAAAGAGAGTTAGAACCACCTTGTTCCCAATGAGGGGATAGAGCATAACAAATTTTCCATATCGGATGTGCTAGAAACCTTCTAATTGATTCAATTGATTAGTACAATATCACAGGTATATGATCGCCTGCCCCACAGTGTCCATACCCCCAACTTCATTAGCTGATGCAGTGTCGAGTTCCCTACTTCCAAGTCCCTCACCTCGCCAACCCCAGGCCTTCACATTTCTGGGAGCCTTGTCTTCTCTCGCAAGATCTATCAGTCATATTGCCAATGCCTCGAGAGCATCCAGATTAGAGTAGTCTGAGTCGTCCAAGTTGCAGGAAGTTTCATAAGGCCGAGTATTCTGCATCACCATGTGACTGCACCACTGTTTGGAAAGATGCAAGATGCTTGAAATCCATGCCTTCATTGCATGCTGATAATCGTGTGGGTAAACATCCATAGCCAAACTAATGGTACATACTTGTTGTAGATTGAGTGATCCTACTCCCCAGCAGGAGAGAAGGAACCCGGCAGTGAGGACAATTGCGATGATTATCCTTGGGATCGAAACATGATCAGAGGACAACCCAGTCTGCTCCATCACCTTGTGAGAGGCATAGGAATAATTCCAGACCTGAATCAAGGCCTTCTTGCGACCTTGAGCAGGAGATGCACTTGTGATGATGCAATGTCCATTCATGTCATGCACTATCACCCATCTATGTCAATTCATATGGACCTAGGTGTATCTACATACTGCAATTGTCTGCACCAGACCATCCTTCGAATGTGGCAACTTTGTCAGCAGTTGACCTGTTCTTCTTTCAAACAAGTAGACAGATCCGTTGTCGCTCCCTCCAACAACAATCCTTGAATCCTCCCCAAATGCAACCTGTTTGGGGAGGGGAACCAAGGGTGGATCAGTGACAAATGTCCAAATTGGAGTCGCATTGTCTAGCAGATATAGTGTGAACCCATTCACAGTGTTATTGATAGCAACAAGTGGTTTCTTCACTGAACTGACTGCCGCAGAACCTCTTGGGTTTAAGATAAGTCACCTACATTGGCATGTGACAAAAACACAAGCACGTACATCATTGATTCAAACTGGTGTTCACTCAGAATAGCCCTGTTGGAAGCATTCATCCTGATACTACAATGGGTAAGCCATCTAGTAGAGCCTACACTGTTCATTAATAGTTTACTCTCATATTGCCATCATATAGGCCAAAAATATAGATGCTTCCATGCTGTGCAAATGTCATCAACTTAGGTACTGTGTGGTCCATATGTCCAGAGAAGATCGGCTGAAGCTGTGAGTTAGCATTGAGCAAGAGAACCTGGATTACACCATCTCGCATTCCAATGGCAACACAGGCCCTAGGTTCAGACCAAGCGGCATCGACTGCGATACAGGTAACTTCGAATCCACCTCTGAGCCTTTGTGTACACATTTCCTGATATTGTTTCTCTCCCAGGAGTCAGTATCTCCCTCATATCATGGTGTAGCAACAGACACTTACGGTCACAGGACTCAGGTGCAAGAATACTAGGTAGCCCAACACTGTGCCATAGCACAGTGTCTCCATCAAACCATACTTGGTTCTAATCCAGTTGGTGCAACTAATAGCACCATAGGACCCAGGATTGCAAGCAAGTTGCTTGTGAGATTTGAGGTCCCATACCCTAATTCCATCAGTGCCTAGACCCATCACTCAGTATTGACATTCTCACAGATTATTGATCTTATTTACCTCCACTGGCGAGCAGGTCACCAGTGTGTGAGATCATGAGCGCATGGATGGATATGTTCTCCTGCGCGAAGGAGACAAAGCTGGTGTAGCAGGATGGTTTAGTAAACATCTTCGTGAGTATCTTTGTCGCCCATCACCCCTTTTTGCTGTATTTAAGCCCATGAGTTTAATTGTTACTGATTTCACAAGGCTACTGGCACACCACACACATCGTGCAATGTCAATTATCACTATGAATCGAGCATAGGTCTATACGTCATGGAGGCTGCATGCATGTTGACGACATTGCGCTATGTTAATTATTACTACAAATTGGGCATAGGCATGTAACCCTTTCATTTTTGTAAGCCCAGGTATTATCACCACCTTGGTTGGGTGTAGGAATAGGAGGTTCCATGGCAACTTTTTGTATGGTACTGCTAATAACATTGTACATGGACAGTCTGGTACTATTTTAGTTATGCCATGGCAACTTTATTGTTAGTCCCTGGGTATGTCATTTCGAAACCATGTTGAGACAACCTTGGCTGAATAACACAGCACCGATTCACCATGCATACTATCATCACACCTACACCTCCCTTCTACGACGAGCACTCAACTGCACCTCTGCCCTGTACTCCCATCCCCACAGACCAGCAAGAGCTGTGGGGGAAAGTCGACCACCACTCAAGCTCTGGTCAGCTAGCTGATGAAGTTCTTCACCCCAACATCCACCCATCTTCATCCTTTGCCACTCCTGAGTTCAAAGTTGTTTCCAGAAAATCACCCAAACCGACTGTTCGTGTCCTTTCTCCAGTGCCATATGTGAAAAAGCTGGCTAAGCAACCCCAAGCTCCTACTGACTCAGATGAGGATTCTCTCAAGAGCTTGGACGATGAGTCAGTTCTAAGCACAAGTTCTGATGACTCGAAGATTCCCAAGCCTCCCGGTGAACCTGGGTGTCCTGGTAGGGGTGGTTACAAGCTAGAAACCACCTTGGGTTGGAACATGAAGTCATACTCCAAGTTCAAGGTCAGTTATTGCTTCCTCCAAGTCTACCTTTTAGACTGAAATGTTCATTGTCATCACAGAAGTATACCCATGCTCTTGTTGATGAACACCTGGATGTTACAAAGTGTGCTTCTGCACAAAGTACAACCCTGCTTAAGATTGTTCAGGATAAGGCATGTTTTTATTTTATTTTTTGAAACTGCAATCACACATTGACATCACATCATATAAAGGCCACCCACAAGTTTCCGGATCTTGAGAATTATGCCAGATGCTGGCCAGTGACCGATCTCATCATGATACGATTGAAGTATACTTCCAGCTGTGCTCAGAAGCAGGAAACAGAGATGGCTGCAGGCAAGAGCAAGGTTAAGTCATTGGTGGGATACTTTTCCTAGCATTAAGCTTATTGTCATGTTCCTGCTGATGTCAGTACCCACAGAGAAAAGCATTGGAATGAGCGAGCCATATATTAACTAGTATCTATGTACATAGTTATGCTTTGAAACTATCTCCGGGTTTTCAATACACCATCTCCATGATGGTTCATTATGTACCCATACCCTCAGCAGGTATGGGAATGGTGTTGACATTTCACACTTGCCATGGCCTGTGTTACCCATGTGGATCCCTAGAACTTTTGATCGTGCACTTCTTTTGTTCACATGCTCACACAGCATGCTATACTCATCCCACACAGATCCTCCCCTCTGCACAGATCCTCCCCTCCACCTGCCTGTTGGTTAAAGGTGATTACTGGATCCTACCTGGGTTTGAGATACACATTAGATCAGTGCTGATGATCATGATCGCCTTCTCCCTTGGCAGTTGATCTGTTCACTCACACTGTTCACTCACTACGGTCTTTTTTTAGGTCATGCTATGACTGCGGGTAGCCTACTACTATCAGGACTGTAAGTCAACTTTTCATAAGCTCAGTGTATGTATGTTATTACAAATGCCTCAGCAGACATGCACAAATACGAGCACTGAACCGTTGTACCCCTGGCTTCACAAATGTGAGTGAACGAGGTGGTCTGGACTTTGGTCTCAACATTCCACCAACATGGCATGCAAAGCTGAGGCAGGTTAAGTACAATATTGCACTACTCCACATAGCATTACTAACCTTTGCATCATATAGTCTGCAATCACCACATCTCGAGAACGCATGTTCACCACGGGTCACTGAACTCCACTGCCAATTCTCATCATGGCTGCATCCCCTTGGAAGTCGGTATCATCTCTACCCAGAAGAGTATTCGGGCAAAGTCAGCAATGACGCTTGAAGAACACACAAAATTGGTAAGTGTGTCATCCTTCGACAACAGAAACTATGCAGTCATGGATGTATGATTGTAGGCAAGAGTCTTGCAAGAGACTTTCAGCAACAGGGAACCTGTCTGCCATTCGTGACGCATCAGCACAGCAAGTTAGCATGGTCACTTGGCATGGCCATGCCCACACAGATGAGTATAGTCAACATCTGATATGACATTCCATGGCCTAACAACAGTCAAAGTTTGTCATTGAGCAGGTAACATCAATGTAATGCTTACAGATGGCTGAGAAAGGATATAAACTCGGGAATTAACCATAGTGGGTACAAAGGTAGGTGGGAAAGAGCATAGAAGTATGGGGCAATTGGGTTGCAGGGACCAGCACCGCAAAGAAAGGTGAGTGGGAATGCAGTGGGCAACATGATCTTATACTTTGTAATTACAGTTGCAGCGATGGGACAGGATGGAGCAGAGACATGGGAAAACAATAAAACTGACCCTATTCGTCCCTCAGCATTGCAAGAAAATGAAAAGGTGAGCAGGCAAACAATGGACAACAAAAACAATAAATCCCCCACCCCTTACCCTGTGCCACCAAAGTAATAGAAGGGTGGGCAGGCGAACAGCAGGCGACAAAAACAATAAATATGTCCCTCTATGCACAAGGTGAATGGTGGGCAACATAACCTTTTTGTAATCACTTAGCCTCAGGGCACATCGGGCACATTTCATCTCCCTTGCTCAGTACATGATCCGTCCCCTAGCATTATCTACTGACGAGATGTCCTTTACCTCATCCCAGACATCGCCCAATATGCCCTCTGCCCCGTCTCATACTTCACCTGATATGCCTGGTGCATTACCGACTGACAAAATACTTCCCTCCACTTCTCATATAAGTCATACTTCATTGGTTTCATCCTGCAGGCCCGAGGATATCCAAACCAGAAGCCAAGATGATCTATTCAGTGACAATGAAAGCAGTGAAGGTTCGGAAGATATGAATATAGAGTTGGGCCTTGGCGATCACAGCATTGAAGGTCAGCATGTAGGCCATGGTGTAGGACCCTCATAATCAGTCTCAAGGGCCCAAGAATGACCTGAAATGATGGATATGGATATGATCATTGAAGAGTCAGTCTTGAGTGCCCCCAAACGACCAGAAACTATGGATATAGATACGAACATATGTACTATGCACTTTCATCTCCACCCTCTACTTACAGCTTTATTTAGAGTCTGAACAGTCTACCAAAGTGTTGCCATCGAGAAGTTGACTTCTCTATGTCCCCATGAGAGCAGCTCTATGGAAAGGAGAGGACCATTGGCCAGATGAAGAATAAGATGCATGAACGATCACATGAACAGCTGTGGATATGTACCAACCAAAGTTAACACCTATGTGCTCCACATTGCTGGTTTTTCAGGTGTTTAAGGAGGAACAAAGAAAGCTCCAGAAGTGATACGAGACTTTCCTGCAGGCAACAGTGGAAGATTACAAAGGCCATAGCAATATGCTATTGGAACTACAGGCATTGCTACAACAAAAGGAAGATCAACTACTGTCTCTTCAGAATGAACAAAAGGTAATGTTTTTGGTTCTTTATTATACATCTTCATTCATTCGTGTGAACAGGAGCAAAGCAAAAACTATGAGCGACTACAGGATCAATTCCAAAGTGATCAATGACAAGCTGCAGAACTGCACACATGCAAGCTGGAAAGATTCCAGGAACAGTGCATGATAAGTTTGAATTCCTTGAGACCACACCAAGAACTGACACATACTCACCCAGCTCAAGATCCAATCACAGATGGAGGCAATGCAGACCGCGAAGGCAGCCGAAATTGGGGTTTGTGTGCAAGATCATGTTGCCAGGATCACTGAGACGATGCAGGTGTGAATGTTGTGACACAGACTTCAGCAGGACTGATGCACAGCCAGGCTGAAAAGCAGTCAGATATTGAAGCTCATGTGCAAGAGCATGTTGCAAAGCTCAACAAATTGATGCAGGTGTGATTGTTCTAATATATTGATGTAAGACTAATGTGCAGTCAGGCTGATAAGGAACGGGATGTCGAGGCTTGCATGCAAGAACATATTGCAAGGCTCACTGAAGTGATACAGGTATGACCATCCTACTATACAGACCACAGCGAGACTGATGCAGTGTTAGGCTGAGAAGGAACGGGAGCTCACCAACATCGAGCAGCACTATTTGCATAGTAGGAAACACGTAGGTTGCTGTACCTTTATGTTCATACAGTATTCATGGGACTCATTGAAACTGGAGGCTTCCCCTACTACACACGATGGTGACCTGCTGGACTTGCAAATGGACTGTGATCCACCAGAAGATGTCCAAACACCCACTCAAATACCAACACCAGCTCGACATTCCCTTCCTACTCCCTCCCTCAATGTGACCAAGAAAACACCCACTCAAAGACCAACACCAGTTCAACATTCCACTCCCACCCCCTGCCTTCTCACGATTAAGAAAATCAGACAAGCTCGAGGTATTTCAGCAAGAACATGTCTTATTGGTATGGATATCAAGGTATGTGACCATGACACATGAGCACGCTACTCAAATGTTGACGTTTACAAGGATATCAGGCAGCAAGTGCCTATGGGAACAGTACCTACATCTGCAGGAACGACACATACTCCTGTGGGAGCAGCACCTACTCCTCTCCCAGAGCAGACTAACAGTACAACCGAGATCAATCCCGCTAATGTATCCCACCTAATCAATGCCATTTCCAAAGGAGTTGAAGCAGCAATTTGCAATACGTTTGTCAACAGAAACCCCCTAGCAACACCAACACGCAGTCCTCGGCGCAAAAAGAAGGAGGACCAAGAGCTTAACCTCTTGAAGAGAACGGAGCCAGGCTACGTTTGAAACTACTTCTTGGTGTGTCGCCCTAACCACTATCCTGATACCCCACTAATGTAGAGCAGGGGGAAGTTCATCATCTGTTCAAAGATAGGTTTGACATTACCCAGGACATCAACTTCATCACACACAAAACGGCTATCCCAGAGGATGTTCATGAGTATGAATATGAAGATGGACTAGGACCAGACCATGGCAACCTTGCCTTCAATCTTGTGTGCAACCACTCATCACTCTGGAACACTTACATTCTTGACCTCCTTCTCCTAGAACTTCAGGAATGATGTCGAGCAGAAGAGTGGCCTGTCACATGATCAGATGACTATATTTGAGATATTCTCAAGGACTGGTACAAGCAGCTACGGACTGTCTGGCTCAGTGCTCAGCCGAGGCTGACAAACAAGGGTGCCCTGGAGACACCTGCTGAATCTGAGGCCTGGCTTGTCAAAGAAAGGGAGCAGGTGGCGAAAGAGAGCAGGCAGACTACTCGATGCCGAAATGTGGGTTCATTTATTCCCCAAATATACGACTTGGCTTACATCAACACCACTAGAAATATCGCTGTAGAATCATGGTACTCAAACACATGATCGAAATGAAATCTGAAGGGCAGGTACTTTCAGAAGACACCACTATCAATCTATCCAGTTGGGAGTGGCTCCACCACCTCATCCAGGTGCTTGGCGAGCATGGGGTAAGCTCCAAGGAAAGCACTGTAGAAAATGGCATTGAGAATGTCTTGTGTGTGAAGCGTATGGAGTGGTGGAGGAACATTGATTGTGAGCTGGAAATCATAGACCGGGAGTGCATCCTCAACAGCGACATCTTCGCTGCACAGGGTTCAAAACCCCTCTCCCAGAAATGTGCAACTGACAACCCAACGACATCCAGGAACCCCATCATGGGTCTACCACTTGCAATCTACAATAGCAAGTGGCTCAAGCAGCTGACTGAACGTCAGTCAGAAGCATTACTGACCTCCAAAGAGGTGTTCTCATGGAAAAAAGTTGCTGTTGCCTAGACTGCCCCAATCAATCTTACCACACAATGTTCCGGACATCACACAGAGGCTGGTTGAGGCACATAGATGACATAGAACCTCTTCCCTTTCCCTCTCTCAACTTGTTCGCGTTTCCAGCAGACCCATGCTAGCAGCAGTGTCATTGTTTCTTTCTATTAGGCTACCACAATGTTTTACTTCTACTACTACCACTCTCATTACATTTAGGGGGACTCATCTACTGCAGGCAATTGGCAAATACCCACTGGTCAGGCAGAAAGGGGGTGATGGGTGGGTCAGAAAGTGGGCAATGTGCGGGTCACAAGTCGGCCGATCAGTTCCGACTGTTGCCTGGACTTTAAATCTCACACAACTTCTGTATGTTGGACAAAACTTGAAGAATTTCCTACCATCTTTATGTATGTCTAGATAATAAATCCAAGCTGAAGTTTAGTCTCTATAATTTTTTGAAGTTTAGATGCACACAGAACTTGA
>JBBPSY010000420.1:0-13413 GCA_038093855.1 Rugiboletus extremiorientalis
AGGTAGGAAAAGGAAATCCGCGGATGGGGAAAAGAAGTCCGCGGGTTTCTGAAAAGGGGAGGATCAAAAGGAGAAAGGGGTTTGGCATGATCTAGGGAAGTTCCGGTGTGTCTACTATGGCTACATCTGGGAAGATCAGCCAGTCGTCTTCGAAGTAGGTAACAGGGGTAAAGGAGAAAGGGGAAAAAGATAACCTCATACAGGAGGTGGGGCGTTCGACTGTAACAACAGCCACTCGTGTACACTATATAAACCTTGGTGGAACCAGCTGGAAACCCCAGCTAGTTCTACGCAATCCACGCGTATCTACTGGCATCCAGAGAGCCCGCTTCGTCTTCGTCCCTCAAGACTTCACTTCTCTCTCTGTGGTCTAAAGGTCGCCCCAAGACCTGCTTGCTAGAGTTCTGGACTTAGAGCCGTAGACTCCGTATCTACGTTGCTCAGTGAAGTCCCGACGACAGCTATCTCTTTGGCTTGCCACTGAGATACCGTGTGTGTCGTAACATTATTGCTTACCTCAGTACCAGTGAGGCTTTCCTCTATTTACCTTTGCTTACATATGTTTTCCTTTCTGCGCCACTGCTTGATGCAGTGTCGCCCTTTGTCCTTCCTTGGTTCCCATGGCCTATGGCCTCCATGGGAACCTCGGACTTCCATTTATATCACTAGCGCATAGCAACCTCATTGTTGCCTCACACCCACTTCTTCTGGCATGCTTGCATGCCTCTTTCATCTCTTCGTACTCAACCACACCTTTGTGGAAGTGCTCCCTTTCCTTTTCTGACATATCCTTTTGGGACATGTCAGACCTTTCCCTCTTCCAGCAGATACACGCTCTTGGTCCGTGCTAGTGTACAGCCACTCATGTACACTATATAAACCCTGGTGGAACTGGCTGGAAACCCCAGCTAGTTCTACACAATCCACGCATATCTACTGGCATCCAGAGAGCTCCCTCAGTCTTCGACACCTCAAGACTTCACTTCACTCTCTGTGGTCTAAAGGTCGCCCCAAGACCTGCTTGCTGAGTTCTGGACTTAGGACCATAGACTCCATATCTACGTTGTCCAGTGAAGTTCCGATGACAGCTATCTCTTTGGCTTGCCACTGAGATACCGTGTGCGTCATAACAATGTTCAGTCATGATTCAAGGGTATCTAAAAGTTCTGAGGAGCTGGTCCTGCAATTTGTTAGCTAAGCTGTCATCCGAATGCATGATACTAAGAGCAGGACTCACACATTTGACCCTGAGGGTCATCCACAATTGGGCTCAAAGAGGGTAGCAAGTTGGAGCCCAAGGGCACAAAAAAAGGATTTTCTGTGGTGGCAAGCACACACAATGTGCCCACGATGATATTGCCAAGTGTGTCCATGCTTCACTTTGAAATCAAATTGTAATATGCCAATGTTTGGCCCCCCCAGTTCTGGTGTGAAAATGCAGAGCCCTTGGTGCTCGACTTCCCTGTTGCCTGGTTCAGTGACTGGGGTGGCTTCTGATTATACTGGCTGTTGCTACTAGTGGGTTCTGGTCCATCGTCTGAATCGAAAATCAACTCCAGCTTTCCTGTGGTAGTGAGCTGGAATCCATGTTTGAGCTGTCAAGGAGTCATTTGTTATGACGCAAGGTGACTGTCGCAGTGCGAGCACTGGCGTCTGTACAAGTAACAACGGACACTCAATTAAGAGGTGTTGCTACGAGCATAACCGAGTGAAGGGAACTAGGGGAGCTCAGGAGAGTCCCAGTCTCTGAGGAGGGGAGTGAGGAGAACACCAGTAATTGCAGGTATAATTGCATAGAACTAGCTGAGGAGCTGAGTTCTAACATGCACAGGTTTATATACTACAGGGCTAGGATATAACAAGCATGCTGGTAAAGGATAATGAGAGGGTGCGACTGAAGGAGCATGATAAGAAAGGAAAGAGAGAGCATGCTGGAAGAGGAAAAGAGCACATGCAACTGAAAGGAGCATGCCCGAATGTCTATGGTGAAACATAAGAGTTGTTATGATGCACACGGTATCTCAGTGGCAAGCCAAAGAGATAGCTGTCATCGGGACGTTAACAGACAATACAGGTGCAGAAGCCTGTAGCCCTCAGTCCAGAACTATAGCAAGCAGGTCTTGGGGTGATCTTTAGACCACAGATGAGTGAAGCGAAGTCTTGAGGTGTCGAAGACTTAAGGCTCTCTGGAATGCCAGTAGATATGCGTAGATTGTGTAGAACTAGCTGGGGAATCCCAGCAGTTCCAGCAAGGTTTATATACTGTACAAAGGTGGCTGTACTCTAGCATGGACCACTGGCTTGTAAGTGCTGGAACAGGTAATGGTCTGACATGTTCCAAAGGGATATGTCAGGAATGGAAAGGGTTCACTTCTGCATCCAGGCGGTTGAGTGAGAAGAAGTAAAAGAGGCATGCAAGCATGTCAAAAGAAGTAGGTGTGCAGCAGCAATGAGGCTGCAATGCACTGGAGATATAAAAGGGAAGTCTGAGGAGGCCGTGGAGGCCGTGGGGCCGCAGACTGCCAGGGAAGGACAAAGGGCGACACTGCAATAGGCAGTGGCACAGAAAGGGAAACATAGGTAAGTATGAACAAACAAAGAGAAACCTCACTGGTACTGAGGTAAGCGATAAGTAGCTGGCTAATCCTATGGTTAGGGGTTCGCCTATGGTAAGTATGGGTTAAGTGTTGTACCAGTGAGTGAGAAAAGAGGAAAAAGGACTGGGGGACTGCTCTACCGTAACATCCTTCCCCATTCAACATTCCTAGTAATGTTGTCTTACCACTTTGGCTTGCACCGTGTGCTCACCTCCGTTCTCGTCTCATCTCATCAACTGCCTCAGTTGCAGAACGAGTCTCTTTCCTCTTCTAACATCCTCCTCAGACTCCACGGACTCCTCAGAGCTCTGTCAGACCTTTACTATTTCATATTCCTTTCTTATGTTTCACTACAGACTTTTAGGCATGCTCCTTTGGGTCGCATGCCTCTCTTTCCTTTCTTATCGTGCTCCTTTAGTTGCACCTCCTCATTGTCCTTTACCAGCATGCCCATTATATCCTAGTCCTGTAGTATATAAACCTGTGCATGTTAGAACTCAGCTCCTCAGCTAGTTCTACACAATTATACCTGCAATTACTGGTGTTCTCCTCGCTCCCCTCCTCAGAGACTGGGACTCTCCTGAGCTCCCCTAGTTCCCTTCACTTGGTTATGCTCATAGCAATACCTCTTCATTGAGTGTCCATTGTTACTTGCACAGACACCAGTGCTTGCACTGCGACAGTCGCCTTGCATCGTAACATATTGAGTGATAGTGGTGTAGCCTGGGATTTATCCTTGGGTTGCAACAGCAAGGGCTATCCGGGAATGGCTTGGGTAGTTCAGGAGGAAGGACAAGGATGGTGAGGATGATGATGTTGTTGAGGTAGACAAAACTGAAGGTGACTGGATGGTCATGGAGAGTAAAGGTGTGTGAGTGGCGAGAGCAACCCTGTCGAAGGTGTTCCTGTTCTTGGCGACAGTAGTGATGTTAAGGGTGACAGAGGTGATAATTCAGTTGATGAGGGGCAAGATGGTGCCAGGGTCTGATGGGGCATAGACTGTGCAAAACTGCCTGGAATGAGAGGGGAGTCCCTTCTAATAGACCGTGGGTTGGCATGCTGTCTATCCAGCATGACCAGGTTTTCAGACTCAGTTGTCCTAGAAATGTTTAATTGGCTGAAATCAGCAGAGAGGTCTTCAACATCTAATTGCTGAGGTGTTAGTCTAGGTGACCCTTTTGATAACCTTTGGGAACCCCTCATGGTGGGCTCCAGTTGAAGAGAATATAAAGGAAATTAGGTGTGTTGCCTTCCAGATTTCCCTGTTTCAACAAACAAACCATTCAGGTGAGATTTCCTCATCCCAAGGGGTTCTGTAGGATATCAACAATGGGCAGATTGCTAGGAATGCACCTCAGTGTTGACAGACGCAAATGCAGATATCCAAGCAAGTTTGGACCACTGAAATGAGCCTCCAGATTGAAAAACAAACATTTCTGGTCAAGGATGAGGACTGAATTTACAGAGATTTATCTGAAAAGAAGGTGTCATATTCTAACTGTCCTCATAGATTATGTAGCCTAGGACATGCCTCAGGGCTTTTACTATGGTAATTGTCCATGGTACCACTAAAACACCACTAATGTAGAGTAATGTTGTGATTCGTCGTACACCTACACACATAACATTTATTCTATGCCTAAGTCCTTCACTTCACCCTATGCATGAGTGGTAGTATACGCTTGGACCCTATTCTAGGATGTTGTACAGGAGTTCTACATACTCTGTCTCTTTTTCGATTTATTTATACATGTTTACTTTTTTTATGGAACTCCGCTTCAAACTCCGACTGTACTGATACGCTCGATGTTTGGTTATGTTTACATTATTATGTGAGATTGCCGTCTGCGATTCACTTCCATGCTTCATCATTCTTCTTTTAATTTCCATCAAATGCATGTAGTACATGCTTCTTTAATCTCCGTCATGCTTCCATTCCACATGCGTTCTCCTCATGTATTTAATCTCCATTGTTTATAGTACAAACAGTAGAGTAGTATTTAAGCAATGACATCCCAACCGAGAACTCCAGTCAAGTTCTCTGTTGGATTCCCCAGCATTGTTCACTTGTCCCTTCTATTGAGTTATAGTGGTGTACCCTAGGTCGATCCCTGGGTTGCAACAGGTAATGTAAGTAGTTGGGTCCAGTTTGTATAAAGTATGTGTGGTACAGAAGGTTTGGAACACTATATGGTACATTGTATGAGTTCAAATGAATAAGAAAACAAAAAGGAATGGAAACCCACCAATCTGACTATGAGATCAATGAGGGAGACATGTCAGGGCCAGACAGGGATTAGTGGACTACAGGGGTCATCCACCCTAGACAAGGATAATGTTATGGTATCACAGACCCCCTCTCTATTTTCCTCTTTTCTTCATACCTGGTACAATGCTTGACCTACTTATCTCACCCCTTTTGCAAGTTAGCTAGGTACTTATTGCTTATGCAATCATAGTATGTCCTTTCTTTCTATTCGTGCCACAGCTTCCTTGCTGTGTCACCTCTTTCCTATTCTGTGACAACCACCACTGTCATGGCCCCTTTTGTTATGCTGTACACAGTATCTCAGTGACAATGTCAAAGAGATCCTGTTGTTGGGACTTCAACGGACAATGTAGATATGGAAGTCTGCAGCCCTCAGTCCTAAGACACTAGTAGCAGGGCTTAGAGTGCCCTTTAGACCACAGAGGAGGGATGTTACAGCTGAATGACCCGCCTCACAGATGAGGCTATCTTTTTCCCCTTTCTCCTTCACTCCCATAACTTACTTCGAAGACGACTGGCTAGTCTTTCCAGATGTGACCATAGTTAGTATGCCAAAACTCCCCTAGGTTGTTCTGGACCTCTTCTTTCTGCCTTTCGGGAAATCTGCAGGTTTCTGTTCCTTATCCGCAGATTTCCTTTCCTCATCTGCAGAACTCCTTTTCTAATCTGTGGAATTCCTTTCCTCTGCAGAATTCCTTTTCTCATCTGTGGAATTTCTTCTCCACCTGCGGATTTCCCTTTCTGGAAACCTGTGGACTCCACAGCTCACCCAAAGTGGAGAGCTTCTCTTTTACCCTTTGACCTTCCCCTTCGCCCTATTCCTTGACCCAGGGCTTAGGGTTGTATTACTAGATAAATAGCTAGGGACTCTGCTGTATTCCCTAGCTTATTCTACGCAGTCTCAGTTTACTGTGTGTCATCACTAAGCTCGCAAAGCATCGTTCCTCGCTTTGCTTCCTATCCTAGAACCATAAACCTTTGGGACTTCCAAGGGGTAACCTGTTCCCTTGCCCATCGCCTGTGTCTCCCAAATTGCACACAAGCAGATTTGTCTTAGAAATGCTTGTTGCGGGTCTTCTCTGCCATTTGCCACCTTGATCCCTTATCCCCATTATTCCTTCGTGGCTGTTCTGCATAAAGCCAACCACCTGTCTCGAGTGTTACCTAGCTCGACGACCTGCAGTTAAGCCCACGCGTCACAAGGGAAGCTTAAGTCTTGAGGAGTGAAAGACTTAAAGGTCTCTGAGGTTGCCAGTAGATATGTGTGGATTGCATAGAACTAGCTGGGGAATCCAGCAGTCCTACCACTAAGGTTTATATAGGTTACAGAGGGGGCTGTACCATGGCGGCTATAGTGCTTAAAGAGGAAAGGGTCTGTTGTATCCCTTTGGGATGCAACAGAAAAGGAAAGGTTTCAGCTCTGCAAAAGGGTGCAGTTGGCTGAGAAAGGTAAAAGGGTCTGTGGAGGCATAGCTTGGGCAGAAAGGGAAAGATGCGACACTGTAAGGAGGCAGTGGCACAACAAGAAAGGAAAGTGTAAGTAAAAGGGTCCATGACAGCAGTGGCTATCATGGAATTGGAAAGAGAGTGGCACTGCAAGGAGGCAGTGACACAAACAAAAGAAAGACATACTGATCATGTAAGAGATAAGTACTTAGCTAACACCTAGGTAACTTGCAAAGAGGTGAGGCAAGTACGTTAGGTGTTGTACCAAGTAGCGAGGAAGGAAGAAAAAGGTGAGGGGGACCATGATACCATAACACCTTTCTACTTGCCTTCCTTTCTCAATGCACCACTGCCTCCTTGCAGTGTCACACCCTTCCTCTTCTGTAATAGCCCCTGCTATCATAGACCTTTATATCTCTTACGATAATGGGAACCCCCATATCTTTTTCTTCTTTCAGATAGTTTTCCTTGTTGTCATCATTGTTGTTGCTCGTCTTCCCCTCACTCCTCCTCCGTCACCTCCCTCGTACACGGGACACCATCATATAGACCATTACCAGGACCACCTTGCTACACTTACTGATAAGTCTAGAAGGTCTACCATCACATGGAATATTGCTCATGCCTCCAGTACTCGCTCGTCAACCAGGTAGCCCCTATCACCGCCACTGCTTACCCAATGCCACATGGCTAAGCACTACCTGCAACACCAGTACTTCCCTATCAGCGCCACATGCTTATCAAAGCATGTCCCTTTGTTCTGGACCCTTGCCACTCATCCTCAGCGTCCTCGGGCCCATGCCCATCACACTCCTTTGGTCTCCCTTTGTCCTGCGTCTGTGACACGTTCCACTCTGCCCCTTTAGGCATCTCTCAGTACCACTCGTGATCCATTGCAGCCTTCCTGATTGGCCGTCCTTGAGTTATCTTGGACCCTGTTCTGTTCTCTCAGACTCTGTCCTCACTCACACCATCAGGCTTCCTTGACATCACATCTACTACCACCAAGATGCTTCTTCATTCCTGATCCAGCTTGATCACCTTCCCCATCAAGTGGATCCTTTCCTCATTCAGCGATACTACTCCCATAGCATTGTTGTCTTACTGCCTGGCTCACACTGCATGCAAGCCATCTCCTTTCTAGTCAACCACCTCTGTTGTGGAACTAGTTCCTTTCCTCTTCTGACATCCTCCTCAGACCTCCTCGGAGCTCTGTCAGACCTTTCATACTTTCTTCCATTCTTATGTTTCACTATAGACTTTTAGGCATGCTCCTTTGGGTTGCATGCCTCCCCTCCCTTTTATATTGTGCTCCTTTAGTTGCACTCCTCCATTGCCCTTAACCGGCATGCCCATTATATCCTAGCCCTGTAGTATATAAACCCGTGCATGTTAGAACTCAGCTTCTCAGCTAGTTCTATGCAATTATACCTGCAATTACTGGTGTTTTCCTTGCTTCCCTCCTCAGAGACTGGAACTCTCCTGAGCTCCCCTAGTTCCCTTCGTTGAGGTTATGCTCATAGCAACACTTCTTAATTGAAGTCCATTGTTACTTGTGCAGATGCCAATGCTCGCACTGCGACAGTTGCCTTGCCCCATAACAATATCCTTCTCAGACAACTGCCCCATTTGCAGATCTGAAACCCTTCCTATTCTGCTGTGCTCCCTCTTTGAGCACAGTGGACCATTTCTTTTTCCAGTATATAGTCATCAGGTACAGCCCCCCTTTGTACACTATATAAACCCTAGTAGTAGAACTGCTGGATCCCCAGCTAGTTCTATGCAATCTACATGTATTTACTGGCAAGTCAGGAACCTCTAAGTCTTTGACAACCTCAAGACTTAAACTTTCTTCCTCCTAAGCCCTGCTACTAGTGTCTTAGGACTAAGGACTATGAGCTTCCATACTTGTATTGTCTGTTGAAGTCCCAACAACAGGAATATCTCTGACTTGTCACTGAGATATTGTGTGTGTCATAACAGCCCCTGGGCAGGCTTTTGATGGGTGCTTTGTGAAGAAATCCATCAAGCACAGCAGTGGGAATGTTATGGTTTGGGGATGTATCACAGCTCAGGGGCTAGGGAGAATTTGTCACATTGATGGCATCATGAATGCAAAATTTTACACACAAATCCTTGATGACAAGCTTCTTGGGACCTTCTGTGACCTTGGAATCAACAAGAAACACATTCATTTCCAGCAAGACAATGATCTGAAGCATACATCTCACCTTGCTACCAACTGGTTCACCAACAAGAAGCTTGACAAACTTGACTGGCCCCCAAATAGCCCAGATATGAATAGTATTGAATATGTATGGGAGTATTTGGAGTGCCATGTCCATAGTTGCACACCACTGCCTCAGAATTTGGGTGGGCTATGGGAGGCTTGTTACAATGCAAGGCGACTATCACACTACAATGACTGGAGTCTGAGCTAGTAACACATGACATCAATGAAGATGTGTGGTTCCAATGCTCAACCAAGCAAAGCTTGAACTAGAGGGACTCAAGAGAGCCTCAGTCTCACAGAGGAAAGGGGTGGACACCAGTAATCACAGGTAGATTGTGTAGAACTAGCTGGGGAGCTAGTATCTACATGGCATGGCTTATATACTACAGAACTATAGTATGACTAAGCTATGAGGTGAGCCCAAAGAGGTGAGCTGACCAATATGGACAATGGTACCTATTGTATCAGGACAACTGATGAGGAAGAGTGAAACATACAAGAAAAAGGAATCCTTGAAGGTAAATGGTCTGTGATGCTAACTGGAGGTAGTATCACAGAATAGGAAAGGGTCCGGTTCTGCAACAGAGGCAGTTGACCAGAAGAGGAAGAGGATCTGCATTGTGAAGGAGCAATGAGTGGGATCAGAAGAGAGGCACTGCTGCAGGAGCAGTAGTGCTGAATGAGGAAAGGATCCACCTGAAACAAAGGAGTCATCAAGCCAGATTAGGAACAGTGTGTTGCAACCCAATTGATCTAGGGATAGAACCTAGAGAATGATAGGCAACACCATAAGATGTCACCTGAGAATAAAGATGAAAGAGTGGATTGGCTTAATGACAATTGTACTTTGGAGAAAATACAAGAGGACTAAGCTGGAGAGCTTAGGCCATCTTGGGTCTAGTATTTATACTACAAGCCCATAGGCAATACAAATAGTATGCTACAATCTAAATAAGGGAATGCCCAGAGACCTACATGGTCCTAGTGCATGACATCATAGATAAGCTATCTATGGTGCATACACCATGAGGCTAATGTGGTGTGAGAACACTGTCCCTTGGGAATGTCACCTGTGGGGGCATCAGTGGTGTCTTCACTATATAAGATCTGAAGATCTAATATATTGATCTAATCAACAGATGTGGATCTATTAAGATACCATCTCATCTTAGATCTAGATCTTTAATGTCCATTGTATTGTAATATACTAATTGTTACAATTTACTCTTTTCTTTCCTCATACTACTCTTTTTCTGTATCACCAAGTACAACAGGTTGACTGTTACGATTTGTTTCTTTTCTCGCCTTTCTCCTATTTTCCCTGTATTACTAAGCCTTGTGTCGACTCACCGAGAGGCTGTATCCTTTTCTTAGTCACCTTCCTTATCGCTGACCAACCTCCCTTCCATCAGTCTTACTCATCACTTGCTCGGTCAGCGACCCTTCCTCCATGTTCTATGACCTTCTACTAGATTCTATCTTTCATTTCCGAAATGTATATAAACCTGTCGTTTACCTGGCTGTATTTTCCTAACTTTGACCTACTTGGCAATCCACCTTGTAGTCCCTCTGAACTCCTGGACCTCTATAAGTCTTCTACACCACTTCTGAAGAGTGTAGCGTCTATAAGTCTATCGTGCCACTTTTGAAGCGCACGCTCTCGTCTTACTCTGAACTACCATTCAAGTAAGGACGAACCCTTGACCCTTCAACCTCCGAAATATTCCTCATCCCTTGGGGAACCTTTGATCCTACGTTTGACCAAGTCCTACGTTAGTACTTCGGTACAAACGTAACATTGACCACTTGTACTTCCTACAGATTCCCTGCAAACTTAGCATTCAAATCACGCTAAGGACTTTCTTTCTTTTGGAATACTTTAGCTGACTAATATTTCTTCCACTGGATTCCATGGAATTCCATTTGCTTAGTCAGCCTTCCTTCTTATCTCTTATCTCCTTATCTGTTATCTTGCTGAACTTCTTATCTTCTCTGTCAGCAAACTTCTTTTTGTTATGGTAGAACGGTCCCCCAGTCCTTTTTCTTCCTTTCTCGCTCACTGGTACAACACTTAACCCTACTTACCCTACGATTACCATATGCGAACCCCTAACCACAGGGTTAGCCAACTCCTTATCGCTTACCTCAGTACCAGTGAGGCTTTTCCCTTGTTTACTCTTACTTACGTATGTTTCCCTTTCTGCGCCACCACTCGATGTGGTGTCACCCTTTGTCCCTCCTTGGTTCCCGCGGCTCCTCGGCCTCCATGGAAACCTCAGACTTCCATTTATATCACTCACGCATGGCAACCTCATTGTTGTCTCGCACCCACTTCTTTCAGCATGCTTGCATGCCTCTTTTGTCTCTTCGCACTCAACCACACCTTTGTGGAAGTGCTCCCTTTTCCTTTTCTGATGCATCCCTTTGGGATACATCAGACCCTTTCCTCTTCCAGCAGATACACACTCTTGGTCCGTGTTAGTATACAGCCACTCGTGTACACTATATAAACCCTGAGGGAACTGGCTGGAAACCCCAGCTAGTTCTACGCAATTCACACGTATCTACTGGCATCCAGAGAGCCCGCTTCGTCTTTGTCCCTTAAGACTTCGCTTCTCTCTCTGTGGTCTAAAGGTCGCCCCAAGACCTGCTTGCTAGAGTTCTGGACCTAGAGCCGTAGACTCCGCATCTACGTTGCTCAGTGACGTCCCGACGACAGCTATCTCTTTGGCTTGCCACTGAGATACCGTGTGCGTTGTAACACTTTTATTCTATTAACTTCTATTGGGTTCTATCACTTAGTTATGGTCAAACCATTTACCTATATAAGAGACCCATTGTAGCCTATAATGTCTCTTAACTTTGACCTACTGGGAATACTACCTAGTATCCTTGAAAACCCCCTTCGAATCCTTGGACTTCTATAAGTCAATCATACCACTTTTGAAGAGTATGACTTCTATAAGTCAATTGTGCCACTTTTGAAGCACACACTTTCGTCTTATCTTGAATTACCATTTGAGAGCAAACCCTTGAATAAACCTTTGACCTTTGACCTCTTTGAACGCATTTGATCAATTGTTTGTGCTATCATCCCACCATAGCATAGTTGGACTATCTCAGAACCTCCTTGAAAATGTCTTAGGGCCTAAGGTGCCCTATCTTCGACTTTGCCTAACCCAGTCGCGTCTTGGACGTAACACTAATGCTACAGTAATGGTTCATCTTGGCCTCATTGGCTGTTGTATGCTATGCTACAAGGTAAATAATACTTATATATTATGTAATATAGAGGTTTCCCATGGTCACATGCCATTTCTAAGAGAATACCTCAAATATGTCATGAAGTACAGGCAGCTACTGTCATAGTCCATATTCATACTGCTAATCATCAGGCAATGCATCTCGCATGTGACTAGCTTTTGTGATGTCTGTGATTACTAAGAGTTACAATGTCAAATCACAACACAGTGTAGCATTGCAGTGGCAATATGACAGATTGGGATAAAGTTGAGAAAGCCTGATATGGATGATGGAGGACAGGGTCTGAGATGATGGAACAGAGTCCAAGATGACTTGGGAACGACCGATCAGGAAGATGACATTGGATCAGGAAGAGATGCTGAGCGATGCTAAAAGAGGTGATGTGGAACATGTCTGGAACTGGGGACAAATGGAGATGTGGGCACAAGCCCAAGGACTGCAAGGACAAGGGCAACTTGTGGAACCAAGAGACATGCTTTGATAAGCATGTGGCACTGTTGGATTAACCAGGGTTCAGATAAGGTACTTAGCTGTCCCTTAGAAAGGAGGGACTAGACAAGTGTTGGTGGGGATAGGGGTTATCCTAGTACAAGCAAGTGTAGGAGTATGAGCAATGTTCCGTATAAGCACTAACCTTCTGTTGCAACCCAAGAATAAATCCCAGGCTACACCACTATCACTCAGAAATATGGACAAGTGAAACAATGTTGGGGAATCCAACAGAGAACTTGACTGGAGTTCTCGGTTGGTATGGCATTGCTTAAATACTACTCTACTGTTTGTACACTACAAATAACCCCTTGTATGGTTTGACCCATGAGATATTCACAGTGGAGTGGATTTTCATAGACCGTGGGAGGTTTAGCTCAACCACATTTGGTCCTTTCATAGATAAGACTTCATAGGGTCCAATCCAGCACTCTGTAAGCTTGCTAGACTGTCTGGTCTTTCTAAGATCCAGATGTTCAGTTGAAAGCCAAATGTGATTACCCTTTAGATAGGTAGGAGCTTCCTTTCTCTTGGGATCCATTTGATCTTGCATCCTCTTCTGACTAGCCTCAAGTGCTGCCTTGGCATCAGATAAGGTGTTGCTGAAGTCATTGGAAAAGGAGGTGATGGCAGGCATATGCATGCTCTTTGGTTCTATTCCCATGCATGGTGAATATGAACGTGTGATTTTAAATGGTGCTTTCTTCATCACAGAATGTTGTTGTTTATTGTAGATGAATTGCACTATTCCTAGCCATTCTGACCATGTATTCTGCTTCTCTGCACAGAATGTTCTAAGGAATTGTTGGAGATCTTGATTGATTTGCTCAGTTTAACTGTCTGTTTGGGGATGGAATGCTATTGACATGCAGAGTTCTATCCCTAGCATCTTTGAGAGATCTCTCATAGCATGAGAAGCGAATTGGGGTCCTCTATTGGATATAATGGATTGCAGAAGACCATGTGTCTTCCATACGTGATCTTGATAGTGTTACGACGCAAGGCGACTGTCGCAGTGCGAGCACTGGAGTCTCATGCAAGTAACAACGACCCTCAATGAAGAGGACGTGGTACGAGCATAACCAAGGCGAAGTAGAACTAGGGGAGCTCAGGAG
>JBBPSY010000421.1:0-13384 GCA_038093855.1 Rugiboletus extremiorientalis
TCCGTATCATCTTTGCAAGACGGTCTGGCGAAACGTCCTGTAATTGCACGCGGATGAGATGATCGGATGCGACCCGTTTGTAGTCATTGTGTGATTGATTGATGAGAGAGTAACAATGCATCGAATGACGGTCTGAGACGTGCAAGCAGCTGTAACAGGCCAGTGGTAGGCTTGTCGTGTGAAGGGAATGCAGCGTGTGACGAATAGGGATGTGCAACCAATTTAGCGGTTTATATTAATCGCCTGACCATCGCCCGACCATCGCCCGCTTGCTCCCCGCTCATGCAGCGAGCAGCGCACAACACAAAAGGGATCATCATCTCACCAGCCATTTTTCACACGACCACCATCAGGTGATGGTCCAGGCTCCTACCCATCTGCTGCTTCGAGTGTGAGGGCGGCATCCGAGGGCACGTGGGGTGACAGAAAATTCAAAGACCGCCAACCTTAACACCCTCGACACTCTCAGCAGTGGCTGGAGTAAAACATTTGTAAATATGCTCAGCCACAGTGGCTGAAACAACGGACTAGGAAAAAAATGGGTTGACGATGATAGGGTTACATTTTTTTTAGGGTTAGAGGTACATATTGATAGGGACCGGAGCTCACCTTCCTGACTTGGGCAATATAGGTCCCTGTCCGGTCTCACTCCGTTCGCCATACATGGTGCTGCCTGCACCTAATCAAGGCAACACTCCACCCAATCAGCCCACTCCTACTCCGAGCGAGATCTGACAGCGTGCACAGGAATCTTTCAGTGTTCGTCCTTGCCTCTGGCAGCTCAAGATCGCCGAGGCACTCTTGAGAGGGGACAAAGATGTTGTCTGCACTGCAGGGACTGGCATGGGTAAGACATTGTGTTTTTGGTTGCCGCTGCTCTTCCATGTGGATGGCATACAGATAGTGGTGACCCCACTCAATATGCTTGGGAAGCAAAATGCCTCCTCGCTGGCCAACGCTGGCATTCAAGCAATAGCAATCAACTCTGAAACTGCCACAGCGCACAATTTTTGTGTAAGCATCATGATGAATGGTCAAAATTGCATCACTCACCCTCAAACACAAATTTAAAGGCCATTGGTGCATTTCAATATTGTGCTGTCATCGTCAGCCCAGAACAACTGATGAAGGCAGATGGAGAGCTCGAAAGGTTATTGAAAAATCCACTGTTTGCAGCATGGATCATCAGTGTCATAATAGATGAAGCACACTGTGTTACAGACTGGGGGGAGTTTCGACCTGAATACAAAGAGCTCCACCGTCTTCGGTATATCTTGCCTGACACAGTGCCACTCATGATCACCTCAGCTACGCTCACGAAGGACACATTATTCAATACCCTTCGACTTCTTCATATGCAACGCGATAAAGTGCTCACTGTTTGGCAGAGCAGCGACCGGCCGAATATCAAGATTGGGGTCAAAAAGATCAAATATGCACTCAACAGTTATGCTGACCTTGCTTTTCTGGTACCAGCCGGATGGAAGGTTGGTGATCCACCTATCCTAAAGTTCCTTATCTTCTTCGATGATATCCAAGATGCGATTAATGCTGCTTGTTATTTGCGCAACCGCCTATCCCCAGAGATGCAGGACATGGTCAAGTGGTTTAATGCTGATATGACGACAGTATTCAAGGAGATGGAACTCAATCACCTTATTGCAGGTGAAACCCGAGGACTCACCACCACTGAATCATTCGGAATGGTGAGCACCATATGTGTTATGACGCACACGGTATCTCAGTGGCAAGCCAAAGAGATAGCTGTCGTCGGGACTTCACCGGACAACATAGATACGGAAGCCTATGGTCCTAAGTCCAGAACTCTGCAAGCAGGTCTTAGAGCGACCTTTAGACCACAGAGAGTAAGCGGAGTCTTGAGGTTGTCGAAGATGGAGCGAGCTCTCTGGATGCCAGTAGATACACGTAGATTGCGTAGAACTAGCTGGGGTTTCCAGCCGGTTCCACCAGGGTTTATATAGAGTACACGAGTGGCTGTACTCTAGCACGGACCATGGTAGCGTATCTGCCAGAAGAGGGAAAGGTCTGGCGTATCCTAAAGGGATGTGCCAGAAGAAGAAAGGGAGCACTTCCTCAATGGTGAGGTTGAGTGCGAACTGACAAAAGGGGCATGCAAGCATGCCAGACGAAAGGGGTGCGCAGCAACAATGAGGTTGGCATGCGCTAGAGATATAAATGGAAGTCCGAGGTTCCCGCGGGGCCATGGAGACCAAGGGGAACCAAGGAGGGACAAAGGGCGACACTGCTTCGGGCAGTGGCGCAGAAAGGAAAGCATAAGTAAACAGAAGTAAAGAAACGTAAACCTCACTGGTACTGAGGTAAGCGATAAGAGGATAGCTAACTCCTGGGTTAGGAGTTCGCTGGGGTAATTGTAGTGTAAGTAAGGTTAGGTATTGTACCAGTGGGCGAGAAAGGAAGAAAAAGGTGAAGGGGACCGCTCTACTGTAACATTACCCTCTCCTAGGGTGGACGACCCCTGTAGTCCACTAATCTCTATCGGGCCCCAATAAGTCTCCCTCATTGACCTCGTAGTCATCTCCTCCTCCCCAAGATAGATCGGAAGAGGAGGAAGAGGCGGTGGAAGTGGGGGGTTGATGGAGGAAGGCGAGATGAGGGGGAATGGGAAGCATGTCGTTGGGGTCATCGCTATCTCTGAGGGGACAGTTGCGACGCACGTGTCCTGGTTCATGACATCTAAAACAGCGGCGATTTCTTTGTCGCTCCAGGGGGGAGAGGCGGATCCCTGGAGGGGAAGAAGGGGCTGTGGCAAAGGACTCATGACCGGGAGTGGAGGAGGGCGAGGCATGTCGCGCACGAAGTTGGCGGAGAGAAGTGATGACGCCGACGCGGCGGAGAGGGCGGGGAGAGGAGGTGGGGTTGATGGGAGCCGAGGGACGTTGTTCTGGTCGTGCGAAACGGGGGGTACGAGTGGGTTCCGATGAGGGTCGCACTGGGTGGTCGGGATAAGGCGGCAGTGGGGATGGCATGTTGACCCGGAGGGCGTCAAAGTCCCGTGCCAGGTCGTTGATGATCCCGCTGATGAAGGAGTTAAACCGTTCCCTCGTGGTCGGCCCCTCATTGTTGTCCTCCCCGAATTCGACCGTCGCCCCAGTGGAGGAGGTGGGAGATATGGCTCGAGGGACGTCAGAAGTGAGGACCCTCTCGATGGTGTCAGTGACGGTGGGGAAGGGGGTGGCCTGCCTTGTCGGTGTCTCTTCTTCCTGGGCCTCTGAAGGACGTCCACTGACTCTGCTCCAGAAGGTGATGGGTGGTGGTACGGGACGAGGAGAAGGGGTGGATCGTCATTCGTCGACCCCCGCTGCGTTCCCTCCCTGGTAGACTTGGGGACTAGGAAAGACGACAGAGGGGGAGAGGTAGTGGTGACGTTCAGTGGGGGTGGCGGCCATGAGTATGGGACGGGTGATAAAGGCCATATCAGCCGCTGGGATGTCGTTGACAAGGGTGGCGAAGCCCGCTGAGTAGAGGAGGTCCAAAACTCTGTTTCGGATAGAAAGGAGTACTTCTGCGAGGCCTGAGTCTCGGGGGCCGGTCCCATACCGAGCGTCGTTGTTTGAGAAGAGGGTTCCGAGGAGGACGATCCTTCGGAAGAGCTCGACGAGCTGGAAGAGGACGACGCTGGTGGAGAGTGCCCAGTGGTGGCGTACATGGTGGTCAAGGGAGCGGGTCTGGATGGTGACGGCGAACACGACTCATCGGAGGTGGGGACTAAGGTGGTGGACTCGGACAGGGGGCTTGACGGGTACGTCAAGGTTGGGGATTTCATCAGTCATGGGGCTTAGAATGGGGTATGGATGGGACAGTACTGATCACGACAGAAGCAACTATGGGTGGTGCGATGGTCGATGGCACGATTGACTTCTCTGAGCAACTTGCTCTTGGTGACGGGGGTGACGGGGGGAGTGGTGTCGATGTCTTTGACGGTGATGAAGGTACGACGAAGGTAGGCGAGAGTGTAGGCGTTGGTTCCGAGCGCTGCTGCTATCTGGTGGCAGTAGGAAGGTTGGGACATGGCGGAGTCTTAAAGACCCTTCAGGTCTTTATACTCCTGGAGTATCTCCTTGGCGTTGGCGAAGTTTGGCTCAGATTCCCAAGTCGCCTCGGAGATAGGGTATCCTTTCCAGGCAGCCAGATAACGCCGGGTTCTTCCTTTTCCTTTATGGCCGATGATGTGACTTAATTCGTAATCTTCTTCCGAACGCACCAGATCTGGTGGTGGACGGGGGAAGTTGGGGCTGTGTTCATTGGTTTCGATGAAAGGAGATAGAAGGGAGGCGTGGAATACCGGATGTATTTGCCACGAATGGGGAAGTTCCAATTCATACGCAAGGGCGGAAATGACCTTTGTGATGGTAAAGGGGCCGTGTCTTTTCGAGGAGAGCTTCCGATTGGACGATAAGGGAAGGTTGGTCGCTTCTAGCCAAACGCGATCGCCCTTCTTCCAGGGTTCGAATTTTCGATGTGATCGGGAAGCCATGATTCGTTGGGAATTTTCCAGAGCGGCTTTCGCCTCATCCTGTGTGGAACTAAGGAGGGAGAGTCGATTAGCCAATGCCGGCACAAACGTGGGTCCGATCTTTGGATAAGAACGAGGTTGATATCCCATAAGGAGGAAGAAAGGGGATTGTTTGGTCGCGGAGTGAGTCATGGTGTTGTGATGAAATTCGGCCATGGGGAGGACATCGACCCATCCAGAAGGATTTTCTTGGCAGAACAACCGTAGGAAGGTTTCCAACTCCTGGTTTACGCGCTCAGTCTCTCCATCAGTTTGGGGATGGTATGCGGTGGAGAGAGCGACGTCGTAGTGTAGGAGCTTGGAGAGTTCAAGTGCGAAGGTGGAGGTGAACTGTGGTCCATGATCGGAGATTACGCGGTCATGCAACCCAAATCGAGGGAAGACATGAGTGAAGAAAAGCTTGGCGACCCCTTCAGCAGAGATGTTTTTGGAGCAAGGCATGAGAATCACCCCCCGAGTAAGGCTGTGGTCCACCACGACCAGCACAGAGTTGAGACCGTCCGCCGTCGGGGAAAGGCCAGAGACAAGATCCATGGAGATGTGCTGGAACGGGCGGGTGGCAGTGGTAGCGATCGGGGAAAGGGGGGGTTTCGTAGGGTGGGTGTTAACTTTCATCTGCTGGCAAGGGGCGCAGCCGGCGATATACCGGCGAACAAAGGTGGACATCCTGGGCCACCAATAATCGTGGGACAGCAGGGCAAGCATGCAGGCGAAGCCCGCATGTCCACCATGGGGCGAATTGTGTATACTGGAGACGAGGGGTTCACGGCAGTCTTCAGGGATGTATGTTCGACCGAGGTAAGTGAGATTTCGGCTGTCGAACGCCCAGTTGTCGGGTCGGGCCCTGGGGAGAAGCGAGGATCCTTCATGCATCGCTTGGAGAGCAGATACCACAACAGGATCGGACGGAGTGGAGAGAGCGATCTTTTCGGCAATGGCGAGGTCAAGAGAGCGAGCGAAGACTTCGTCGGGAAGGACCTGAAGAGCGATATTGTCGCAAGAGGTGTCGACATCATCCTTCCGTGACAAGGCATCGGCAGGTCCCATGGCGGTGCCGGGGAGATGGGTGAAGGTTAGATCATAGTCCTGTAGAAACATTTGCCAACGAGCGTGGCGACGAGACAACTTCTGAGGTTCGCGGAAGTATGTCAAGTTCTTGTGGTCTGTTAGGACTGAGACGGGATGACCTGTCCCTCGTAGGTAGTGGCGCCATTCCTCTAGGGCCATAATGACAGCAAGGAGTTCCCGATCATAGATGTTGTAGTTCCGCTCGGCAGACCCGAAAGTCTTGAAGAGGTAGGAACAGGGGTGAAGGTCTCCGTTGACATCTTTCTGCATGAGGATGCCACCAGCGGCGGTGAGGGAGGCGTCCGTCATGACAAAGAAGGGTTGAGACACATCGGGGGTGCGGAGTATGGGTTGCTTGAGGAAGGCGTTCTTTAGTGTTCTAAATGCTCTCTCCTGGTCGGTTCCCCAGGTCCAGGTTGTGCCTTTGCGTGTAAGATTGTGAAGGGGTCTGCAAATATCGGAGAAGGTAGGGATGAATTTTCAGTAAAAGTTGCAGAACCTGATGAACGATCTGACGGCTTTGACATCTTTCAGTGCAGTCCACTCCTCAATGGCTGCTAGTTTCGTGGGATCCATCTTAATATTGTCCTTTGAGACAACAAGTCCGAGGTATTCAACTTCGGTCATGTCGAAAGAGCATTTTTTGGGTTTGAGATAGAGATGTTGCTCTCGGAATCGTTGTAGGACTTTCTCTGTGCGCTCTCGGTGGGTTTCTGGATCAGAGGAGTGGATAAGGACATCGTCCATGTAAATGACGAGCCAGCCTTCCGCAATGTAGTCGGCGAAGGCGTCGTCCATGTATGCCTGAAAGGTGGCAGGCGAGTTACACATTCCAAAGAACATGACCGTCGGCTCGAAGAGTCCGAACGGCGTGGTAAAAGCAGCTTTCCACCAGTCTTCGGGTTTGACCAGGACATTGTTATAACCCCATCGAACATCTAGTTTCGTGAAGATGGATGATCCCTTGAGCTTGTCGAGGAGGTCAGAGATATGCGGGAGTGGGTAAGCGTTCTTGACCGTGTGACTATTTAGATATCGGTAATCCTGGCAAGGGCAGAGCTTCCCGTCCTTCTTCGCCACAAAGAAGAAAGGAGCCGCCTGAGGTGACGTAGACGGTTGAATCTTTCCATTTGCCAGGTTTTCGTTTACGAACTTTCGACAAGCGTTGATTTTGTCGGGGTTGAGAGAGTAATTTTTAGCACACTTTGGAACAAATGAGGGGAGTAACTTGATTTCGTGATCGAAGGGCCGGGATGGTGGTAGTTCGGTTGCCTCTTCGTCAACAAACACGTCAGCGAATTGCTGGTACTCCTTTGGAATGGTTTTCGTGATTTTGGCCATTTCCTGGGCCAGCGTGGTTGACAACGTAATTTTTCGGATGTGAGCGGGCATCCTTTCGAAATGTGTCCTGTAGGCTTTGGCTAGCCTGTTGTCGACATCGAGGTCTAAGTACCTCAGCAAATATCGTTGCGCCAGGGCTTCCTGGCCATTGCGCTTCCTCTTGACCAACGATGGAGGCTTTACAGACACCTTCCGACTACTCCAATCAATCGTTGGGTTTCGGTCTCCTAACCAACTCATTCCTAGAATGATGCTCTGTTGTTTACCGCTGGAGAGCACGAGGAAGTCCCGATCTTCCTCGTCTTCATCAATCTGGATATGGAGGCGGACCTTATGGGTTATCATTCCCATCTTGTTAATGGTTCCATCCGCGTTCGTAGCGGTGACTGGCCTGGTAAGACGAGTGAATGGCAGTTTGTGTTTCTTGGCGAATGCATAGTCGATGAAGCATGAGGTAGCTCCACAATCTATGAGGGCGGGGGCGGTGACAACAGATTTGCTCCCAACTGGAGAGAGAGAAACTGGTACGAACACAGATTTCTCATTTCTCGATACTATTACAGTTGGGAGGGTAGGAGAGCAAGACGTTGCGGCGAGTCTCCTTTCTAAAAATCCTTGCCTACGCAAATGCAGTTGACTTGTTCATCCTCATAGGTGGCGTGTGGTTCTTCGGCATCTTCATCGTAGCATTCCTTGAGAACTCGGAGGCTCTCTTTCCTATCTTTCTGTCCTCCCTCCAGATTGGCAATATAAGCGTCAAGGGGATCGGGAGAGGAGGAGGCACTCGTTTGCACGGTTCTGAACCTTTCTGGTTTCTTCGGCATAGAAGTAGAGGGGGATGGAGTAGAGCTTTTCCACTGCATGGGCTGTTTGTAGTTTCTGTGCCCTGGGTGATTTCGGCTGATACAACCGGGTTTATGACAAATATAGCAGAGTCGATCTCGGTTATGACATGCCCGTTCGGGCCCGGTGAGATTGATCCTGTCTACATCCATCACGTTGGGGTCATTTCGAGCGGATTGAAAACCCCCTCGACGAAAGTCTCGGAGGCGTTCATGCGCTTGGGTGTGGTTACTGGCAGCAGTCATCCATCCATCTAGGGTAGTGGGTTCCGTTCCGCGAAGGATATCTCCGACTAAGGAGTAGTGCAGCCCCTGGCAGTAGGCGTCATTGATTATGTTGACATCAGTGATGCCAGAGAGGCCAAGGAGGAGGTTGAACTGCGTTGTGTAATCCTTTAGTGATTCGGCGGATAATCCTTTCATGCGGAGGTTTCGAAGTTTTCATCGGGCGTCTACAGCTTCGTTCTTGGCAGAGAAGGCTTTCTTGAATTCTTCAGAGAAAACCCTCCAGGTGTCGTAGCCGGGGTAGGTAGTTGGTTGCGCGAGTTTTGCATAGTATCCTTCAGCGAATACTCGGCCTTGTCCTTCCCCCATTTTAGCGAGAGCCGTAGTGATGACTTCATCGTCCCCCATCTTATCGTGCTTAATCTGGCGCCAAGCTGCCATTGCTTGCAGCCACCAGTTAGCGTCTTCTACTCGACCGGAGAAATCGCGGGGTAGTGACTCTTTGCCCATGTCATCGTCTTCTGATTCTTCTTCGACGTCAGAGTCAATCCCGCAGATATGTACGTCGGGGTCTGGAATTAATGCTCCTTCACCTGTGAGGGCGGTACCAGACGCAGGAATTTCGGTGAGCCTTCTACGGGACTCGGACCTGCTCCCAGGAATTGTTACACCAGCACCTGGGTGTGGGCGACTGCTTGTCGGATTAAATCCGGGCCTGCTGGACTTTTTCATGGAGTGACTAAGAGATATATCGGTTGCGGGGACAGGGGAAGGGGAAGATTCTTGAGAGCGTTGTCATTCTATGTGGGTAGTCTCCCAACGGGCAACTTCAGCAGCTTCTCTCTCAGCGACTGAGAGGGAGGAGGAACCGGGGAGTCATCGTTCTTGTTGTTGGGTTTCGTTGCCTGCGATGGTTCGTAACGCTGCTTTCCCTTTCCTGTCTTGGGCGAGGTAGAAGGCACGATCCTCAGGAGAGAGATCGTCATATCTCGAGTCTTCCTCTGTATTGCCTAGTGGGGAAGCTTAATAGCAACCCCGGGTGTAGAAGTAGCTAGTTCTTTTGTTATGACGCACACGGTATCTCAGTGGCAAGCCAAAGAGATAGCTGTCGTCGGGACTTCACTGGACAACATAGATACGGAAGCCTACGGTCCTAAGTCCAGAACTCTGCAAGCAGGTCTTAGGGCAACCTTTAGACCACAGAGAGTAAGCGGAGTCTTGAGGTTGTCGAAGATGGAGCGAGCTCTCTGGATGCCAGTAGATACGCGTAGATTGCGTAGAACTAGCTGGGGTTTCCAGCCGGTTCCACCAGGGTTTATATAGAGTACACGAGTGGCTGTACTCTAGCACGGACCATGGTAGCGTATCTGCCAGAAGAGGGAAAGGTCTGGCATATCCTAAAGGGATGTGCCAGAAGAAGAAAGGGAGCACTTCCTCAATGGTGAGGTTGAGTGCGAACCGACAAAAGGGGCATGCAAGCATGCCAGACGAAAGGGGTGCGCAGTAACAATGAGGTTGGCATGCGCTAGAGATATAAATGGAAGTCCGAGGTTCCCGCGGGGCCATGGAGACCAAGGGGAACCAAGGAGGGACAAAGGGTGACACTGCTTCGGGCAGTGGCGCAGAAAGGAAAGCATAAGTAAACAGAAGTAAAGAAATGTAAACCTCACTGGTACTGAGGTAAGCAATAAGAGGATAGCTAACTCCTGGGTTAGGAGTTCGCTGGGGTAATTGTAGTGTAAGTAAGGTTAGGTATTGTACCAGTGGGCGAGAAAGGAAGAAAAGGGTGAAGGGGACCGCTCTACCGTAACATCAATGACATGGGTGCATCCATCGTCATGTGCACGGCAACCCTTGAGCGCATAGTAGATTGTGCTCACCACCAGAAGATCAACTCCATCTCTGAATTGAGGCGGGAAACTGGATGGCCTGATGCAGAGTGATATGGCTCAGAGGTGATTGCTCTCATTCAACAGCATGTGCCACTCCCTTCGCTGTTCACATCCACATCTCTCACTCCCATCACCTCTCGTGTGGTCAATATCAACCCTCCACCTGGGCCGCAAGCTGGTCCTTCCACTCTGACCATTGCCAGTGGTCAGCGCTCCTCAGTTGCTGTTGCAACAAGACGGAAGAACAAGTGTTCTGCATGTGGGCAAGAGGGGCACAATGGTAAGTGCTTAGTGTTGTAATTGCTGTCCATGTAGCTGATCAGTCACTCAGCTCAAAACCGGCTTTGTTTGAAGTATCAACCCTGTGTCTCAGCTGTTGAAGGAGAGAAGGACAATATCGAAAATGTATGTAACTGTTTTGCCGCACTCTGTTGCTATCTTACTGATCTTCATCAGATAATGCCTCAAGAAACCAGTGAACATCTTACTGAGAATTTATTACAGTAGTTCAACTAGTACATCATCAATTCCTGTTATTGTGCTGCCCAGTTCAACTTCGCTCATCTCATTGCTATCTACCTCGCCTCGCATAGCCTTATCTATAGCCTTCTCCATTAATTCCTGTCCCTTGTCGGTGAAGTCTATAATTTCATGCCGTGTCTGTCTACCCTTGATTACTATGTGTGGTGATGTGGTTTCTAGTCTCGCCATCATCGCCTTGAAAGTCTTTGACATGTCCGGCACTGCATGCTTGATTGTCAGGTGTGTATGTAAAAAATTCCTTTGAATCATGGCCTGTGCATTCCAGTAGGCTTGGACAAGCAGTGATTCAAGTATGATCTGTTCAACCATTCTGTTGGAGCCTTTGCCACCGTTCTTTACCTTCAAGACTGTCAGTCTTAGAACATCTATGTGAGTACTAGTAGCTCATCTTTTCACCTTTGTAAATAAATTGTTCAGCTCCACACACCAATCGACATCACGCCATTTCATTGGCTTGCCAGTGGGATTCACCAACCAGTGGTACTGTATCGCTTGCCTGAAGATTCAGTCAATTGGTGCTACAGACTCGGACAGATACAGGTAATTGTACCTGAGTCCTGACAGATAGAGAAAATGCACGCTGACCAGAAAATTTGTCATTTGTGTAGCATACTTGTGCTTTCCGATGGCCTTGAGGATGGGGATCCAACTGATTGTGCAACACTCAACATGACCAATGTCCCCACAGTTCATCGCATATGAGAGCTCCTCGTACAGGAGAAAGTATCTGTGTAGCAGCAAGGCATTTTCAAACTGTACGTCACGCTCTTTCATGGTGTTCTTCCTGACATTATGAAGGTTAAAATATTTGGCGACATATGTCTGAGCAATGTTGCCCGCAATCGCTCTCAGCACATCAAGTGAGGGTTTAGAGGCCGCAAATGCTTCAAGGCTCTCAAAACCCCTCTTCTTCACCTCAACTCACCAACAGTCAAGGCGCCGGCATGTGCCAGCATGTCCAATCAGCTGGTGCATGCGACGGAACCCAGGTTTGGAACAATAAATCCCTGTCTCTCTTGGTCGTAACATGCTGATATCATGGATAAGGCTTGTCTCATCCTCACGGGCAGCCAGTGGTTGTATGAAGCACCACCATATGGCTTCTGCGCATGCCATCTTGAGGTGAAACAGCCCAGGGATGAACACAACATGCTGGAACCGGTCCCATGGTGTTTGCTCAATTGACCGCCGCAATTGAACAGCCTGAATTCGTTCACCCGTGCCAAGGTCTCCATGTATCAAGACTACATGTTGTGAGATATTGGGTACATTGAGATTCTCGGCGGTAATCTCAGTAGGTTCATAGATTCCACCTTGGCGCAGAAGGTCAATGATGGCACGTATGTTTCCACTTGATGTTGAGTTATTAACATCCATGGCTTGCGCAGCGACAAGCTCATTTTTTACGAGCGGAATCTGATCAATGGCCTCTGGTTGGCCCTGTTCTGTGGTGAAACGGTGGAAATATTCAGGACCATGTGTGCAGAGATCCTTGAGAAACATCCAAGCATTGAATCTATCATGGCGGGAAGGTTCGTGGTGTGAAGTCTGTTTACGATGGAGGGACAGGAGTTCATGCCATCCTTGTCTTGGGTAAGGGCCTGCTTCTCGCCATGGATTCAGCGCTGCTTGGGCCCACAGTTCATCTGAACATCTCAGATCATCAGTGGTCATCCCATGGATGAGAGGAAATAATAGGCCAGAGGTGAGATGCTTGAGGGATTCATTTGACTTTTCGACAGAGGGTGTATGACTTTTTAGGTCAATGTCAAAGTTGTCATAGGCATATGATGCAAGTAGGGATTGGCCTAGGGTACGCAGATTATTCTGAGACTCTGCTGATAAGGATCTGACAGCTGCGTTGATTGACTCAGTTGATATTGAAATTCCAATGCGAGCAAGAGTATCAATGACTTTTTGTGGAGTATGAGCTGATTGGAAGAAGATCCCAAGGATGCTTTGCAAGGCATTGGCTTTCTGGTTTGTACCTTGCATTAGAATGCTTGTGATCACAACCTTTTTCTGTACATTGTTGAACACCATGACAATTGACTTTAGATGTAGAATATGGTAGATCAAGGATAGACTAACGATCATAATTATGGCTGAGCGTCGTTTGCAACACTTCTCCTGCGCTGTACTACACTGTTGCAAGTTCTCAGCAACAAGTCCACTAATATAACCCTCAAGGTCTATATCTTCAACCTCGTCCCGGTAATGGTCATTGCTCGCTATCTGCGAGTCAGCTGCCACATCAGCATCATCAGCCTGGGTCCCATCATTTGCGCCTGGTTCATGGTGACAATCCAATAGTCCACCCAGCATTTGCCATAGTTTGGGTGAGTGGGCTCCCATATCCTGCGCCATGGCCTCGACAGAGAATTCCTCTAGCTGCTTAGTGGACATATTCCATGCTCCAAAGTGCCATCGGTGAGTGCCTGATGTCAAGGTCTTAAGTTCCAAATGGTAGGTTTGTTGTACAATGTCAGCTGCTTGTCTCAGTAGATTATTGTTACCCGATGGATGTTTGATCAAGAGCAAGAAGAGTTCTGCAGAGTATGCATGCAGGTCCAAAGTGGCTGTGTGGTTCTCGTGCAGTCTTGATGTGAGCAAAGCTTTAAGAAAGGTAGACACTGTGAAGCCACAGTCTACAAGTGCAAGGATAGCAGCTTCGATCGTGGATTGCATCTCTGGTGGTGGCCAAGCGCTTGATGCGCTACTACACTGCTCCTGATCACGCTGATCCGGCAATCAGCCGGACAGGGACCTATATTGCCCAAGTCAGGAAGGCGAGCTCCGGTCCCTATCAATATGTACCTCTAACCCTAAAAAAAATGTAACCCTATCATCGTCAACCCATTTTTTTCCTAGTCCGTTGTTTCAGCCACTGTGGCTGAGCATATTTACAAATGTTTTAC
>JBBPSY010000422.1:0-13336 GCA_038093855.1 Rugiboletus extremiorientalis
TGAAGCACAGCATCCATCAGAACATTATGTTATTTACCAAATGGTGACTGATAACATCATGGTCAAATAAGTGTCCCAATGACATGTCATTTTGAAATGGTTATATCTCAGTCCCATGGCAACCAAACCACATGACTAAGTGCTCATATTCACGGCAAGGGTTATGGCTATTGATGACCCTGCAAGGGCTAGAGCTAATGCATTTGTGTTCTTTTGCAAATGTCAAGTCTTTCCAAAATGACCCAACTTTGGAACATGTTACAGTAGAGTGGTCCCCTAGCCCCTTTTCTTCATTCCTTGCTCACTGGTACAACACTTAACCCTACTTACTCTACAATTACCATAGGCAAACCCCTAACCACAGGGTTAGCCAACCTCTTATCGCTTACCTCAGTACCAGTAAGGGTTTTCCTCTGTTTACCTTTACTTACCCATGTGTTCCTTTCTGCGCCACTGCTCGATGCAGTGTCGCCCTTTGTCCTTCCTTGGTTCCCTCAGCCCCGCAGCCTCCATGGGAACCTCGGACTCCCACTTATATCACTTGTGCATGGCAGCCTCATTGCTGCCTTGCACCTTCTTCTTCTGGTATGCTTGCATGCCTCTTTTGTCTCTTTGCACTCAACCACACCTTTGTGGAAGTGCTCCCCTTCCTCTCCTGGCGCATCCCTTTGGGATATGACAGGCTTTTTCCTCTTCCAGCAGATACACACTCTTGATCTGTGCTAGTGTACAGCCACCAGTGTACACTATATAAACCTTGGAGGAACCAGCTGGAAACCCCAGCTAGTTCTATGCAATCCATGCGTATCTACTGGCATCCAGAGAGCTCCCTCAGTCTTCACTATCTCAAGACTTTGCTTCACTCTCTGTGGTCTAAAGGTCGCCCCAAGACCTGCTTGCTGAGTTCTGGACTTAGGACCACAGGCTCAGCACCTACATTGTCCAGTGAAGTCCTGACGACAGCTATCTCTTTGGCTTGCCACTGAGATACCGTGTGCATCATAACAAAAGAACTAGCTACTCTTCTACACCAGGATTGCTATTAAGCTTCCCCACTAGGCAACACAGAGGAAGACTCGAGATACAACGACCTCTCCCCTGAGGATCGTGCCTTCTACCTCGCACAAGACAAGAAAGGCAAGCAAGCGCTGAAGACCATCGCAGACAATGAGGCCCAAGCCCAAGAACGATGACTCCCCAGCTCCTCTTCCCTTTCAGTTGCTGAAAGAGACGCTGCCGAAGTTGCTTGCTGGTCTCAAGCTTGCATTGAACAACAGCGCTCCCAAGAATCATCCCCTTCACCTTCTCTTGTCACCACACCCATCCCTTCTCTTAGTCACTCCATGAAAAAGTCCAGCAGGCCCGGATTTAATCCAACAAGCAGTCGCCCACACTCAGGTGCTGGTGTAACAATTCCTGAGAGCAGGTCCGAGTCCCATAGAAGACTCACCGAAATTCCTGTGTCTGGTACTGCCCTCACAGTAGAAGGAGCATTAATTCCAGACCCTGATGTATGTATCTGTGGGATTGACTCTGACGTTGAAGAAGAATCAGAAGATAACAACATGGGCAAAGAGTCACTACCCCGTGACTTCACGGGACAAGTAGAAGATGCTAACTGGTGGCTGCAAGCAATGGCAGCTTGGCACCAGATTAAGCATGAAAAGATGGAGGACACCGAAATTGTTACCATGGCGTTAGCTAAGATGGGCGAAGGGCAAGGCCGCGTTTTTGCTGAAGGATACTATGTGAAACTTGCTCAACCTACTGCCCATCCTGGCTTCGATACTTGGCAGGTCTTCACAGAAGAATTCAAGAAGGCCTTCTCCACCAAGAACAAAGCAGTGGATGCCCAAAGAAAACTCTGCAACCTCTGCATGAAAGGATTATCCACCAAGGCACTCAAGGACTATACAATGCAGTTCAACCTACTCCTAGAACTCTCCGGCATCGCTGACCAGAACATGATCAACAATGCCTACTGCCAAGGACTGCATTATTCCCTTATCAGAGACATCCTTTGCAGAACGGAGCCCACCACGCTAGACGGATGGATGACTGCTGCCAGTAACCACACTCAGGCACATGAACGCCTCCGAGACTTCCATCAAGGAGGATTTCAATCTGTGCGACATGACCCCAATGCAATGGACGTAGACAGAATCAATCTCACCGGTCCTGAATGGGCCCATCATAACCGAGATCAACTCTGTTACATCTGTCACAAACCCAGCTGTATTAGCTGAAACCATCCAGGGCATAGAAACTACAGACAGCCCATGCAGTGCAAAAGTTTCACTCCGATCCCCTCCACCTCCTCAACTTCTGCCCTGAAGAAACCAGAAAGGTTCAGGACTGACAAACGAGTGCCTCCTCCTCTCCTGATCCCCTAGACACTTATATTGCCGATCTGGAAGGAGGAAGAAAAGATAGAAAGGAGATCCTTCGAGTTCTCAAGGAATGCTACAATGAAGATGCTGAAGAACCACACGCCACCTAGGAGATCGAACATGTCAACCACATTTGCGTTGGAAAGGATTTTTAGAAAGGAGACTCGCCACAACGTCTTGCTCTCCTACCCTCCCCACTGTAATAGTATCAAGAAATGAGAAATCTGTGTTCATACCAGTTTCTCTTTCTCCGGTGGGGAGTAAATCTGTTGTCACTGCACCCATCCTCATCAATTGTGGAGCCACTTCATGCTTCATCGATTATGTGTTTGCAAAAAAACACAAACTGCCATTCACTCATCTTACTAGGCTGGTCACCACTACTAACATGGATGGAACCATTAACAAGATGGGAACGATAACCCATAAGGTCCGCCTTCATATCCAGATTGATGAAGACAAGGAAGATTGGGACTTCCTTGTACTCTCCAGTGGAAAACAACAGAGCATCATCCTTGGAATGACTTGGTTAGGAGACCAAAACCCAACGATTGATTGGAGTAGTCGGAAGGTGTCTGTAAAACCTCCATCGTTGGTCAAGAGAAAGCGCAATGGCCAGGAAGCCCTAGCGCAATGATACCTGTTACGGTATCTTGATTTAGACATCGACAACAGGCTAGCTAAAGCCTACTGCATGTGTTTTGAAAGGATGCCCGCTCACATCCAAAAGATTACATTGTTGACTACGCTGGCCCAGGAAACAGCCAAAATTACGAAAACCATTCCAAAGGAGTACCAGCAATTCGCAGATGTATTCATTGATGAAGAGGCCACCGAACTACCACCATCCTGGCCCTTCGATCATGAAATCAAACTGATTCCCTCCTTCGTTCCAAAGTGCACTAAGAACTATTTCCTCAACCCCGACGAAATCAATGCTTGTCAAAAGTTCATGAATGAAAACCTGGCAAATGGGAAGATTCAACCCTCCATGTCACCTCAGGCAGCTCCCTTCTTCTTTGTGGCGAAGAAGGATGGGAAACTCTGCCCTTGCCAGGATTACCAATATCTTAATAGCCATACAGTCAAGAATGCATACCCCCTACCCTGCATCTCTGACCTCCTCGACAAGCTTAAAGAATCGTCCATCTTCACCAAACTAGATGTCCAATGGGGTTATAACAATGTCCTGGTCAAACCTGAAGACCGGTGGAAAGCCACTTTTATCATGCCATTCGAACTCTTCAAGCCAACGGTCATGTTCTTTGGAATGTGTAATTCGCCTGCCACGTTTCAGGCATACATGGACAACGTCTTCACCGACTATATCACAGAAGGCTGGCTCGTCATCTATATGGATGATGTCCTTATTCACTCCTCTGAGCCAGAAACCCACCGTGAGTGTACTGAGAAAGTCCTACAATGATTCTGAGAGCAACATCTCTATCTCAAACCTGAGAAGTACTCTTTTGACATGACCGAAGTCGAATATCTTGGACTTGTTGTCTCCAAGGACAACATTAAAATGGATCCCACCAAACTAGCAGCTATTGAGGAGTGGACTGCACCAAAAGACGTCAAAGCTGTCAGATCTTTCATCAGGTTCTGCAACTTCTATTGAAAATTCATCCCTGCTTTCTCCGACATATGCAAACCCCTTCACGATCTCACACGCAAAGGCGCATCCTGGACCTGGTGAACCGACCAGAAACAAGCATTCCGAACATTGAAGAACGCCTTCCTCAAACAGCCAATCCTATGCACTCCTAACGTATCCCAACCTTTCTTCGTTATGACGGACGCCTCCCTTACCACTGCTGGAGGAGTCCTCATGCAGAAGGATGTCAATGGTGTTACAGTAGAGTGGTCTCTGTCCCCTTTTTCTTCCTTCCTTACTCACTGGTACAATACTTAACCCTACTTACACTACGTTTACCACCAGCGAACTCCTAACCCCAGGAGTTAGCTATCCTTTTACTGCTTATCTCAGTACCAGTGAGGTTTACTTCTCTTTACCTTTGTTTACTTATGCTTTCCCTTTTGCACTACCACTCAATGTGGTGTCACCCTTTGTCCCACCTTGGTTCCCTTGGCCTCTTGGCCTCCTAGGGAACCTCGGCCTTTCCACTTATATCTCTGGCGCATGTTAGCCTCATTGCTACTGCGCACCCCTTTCTTCTGGCATGCTTGCATGCCCCCTTTGTCGATTCGCACTCAACCTCACCATTGAGGAAGTGCTCCCTTTCCATTCCTGACATATCCCTTTGAGACATGTCAGGCCTTTATCTCTTCCAGCAGATACATGTCCTTGGTCTGTGCTAGTGTACTGCCACTTGTGTACACTATATAAACCCTGGTGGAACCAGCTGGAGACCCCAGCTAGTTCTACGCAATCCATGCGTATCTACTGGCAACCAGAGAGTCCGCTTCGTCTTTGTCCCTCAAGACTTTGCTTCACTCTCTGTGGTCTAAAGGTCGCCCCAAGACCTGCTTAGTTGAGTTCTGGACTTAGGACCATAGGCTTCCGCATCTACATTGTCCAGTGAAGTCCCGACAACAGCTATCTCTTTGGTTCGCCACTGAGATACCGTGTGCGTCATAACAAATGGTGACCTCCACCCTTGCTCCTACATCTCTAAGACCTTTGGGTCTGCAGAGCGAAACTACGACATCTATGATCAGGAGTTGTTGGCGGTCATCATGGCTCTGGAGGAATGGCGTCAATACCTACGGGGAACGGGTCACCCAGTCTCTGTCCTGACCGACCATAAAAACTTGACCTACTTCTGCGAACCTCAGAAGTTGTCTCGTTGCCATGCACAATGGCAGATGTTCTTACAGGACTACAACTTGACCTTTACCCATCTCCCCGGTACAGCTATGGGCCCTGCTGACACCCTGTCTCGGAAGGATGAAGTTGACACTGTTACGATAATGGGAACCCCCATACTTTTTCTTCTTTCTTTAGCTTTCCTCGTCGTCATCATTGCTCATCTTCCTCTCGCTCCTCCTCTGTCACCTCCCTTGTACACGGGACACCACGTATAGACCAACACCTAGGACCACCTTGCTATGCCTATTGATAGGTCTAGAAGGTTATACTTCATATGGAACATTGCTTGTGCTCCTTAGCACTCGCTCACCACCGGATAGCCCCTATCATCGCCACTGCTTACCTAATGCCATATAGGCTAGCACTATCCGACCTCCGGTACAACCCTGTCAGCGCCACATGCTTATCTAAGTGTGTCCCTATGTTCTAGATCGCTCGCCCTTGTCTGCGGCGTCCTCAGGCTCGTGCCCATCACTGTCATTCCAGGTCTCTCTTTGTCCCGCGTCTGCAACACGTACCATCATTCCTGATAAGGCATTGCTCAGTACTTCTCGTGATCCATCATCGCCTTCCTGATCAGATATCCTTGAGTCATCTCGGACTCTGTTTCGCTCACTCAGACTCTGTCCTCGCTCTTGCCATCAGGCTTCCACAACCCCGCGTTCGCATCATCCCGAGATGCTTCCATTCCCTGATAGCCTATCCCATCAGGTGAATCCCCTCCACATTTGGCATTGCCAATAACAGATACAATGTCATCTCACCGCCTAGGCTCACACCGTGTGCTCGCCTCTGTTCCCGGCTCGACTTGTCAACCACCTCAGTTGTGGAACAAGGACCTTTCCTTTCCTGGCAGCCTCCTTGGAGCCTCCAGGCCTTTAACCTTTATAGACATTTTACCTTTCCTTCTCGGATGCACTTCTTCTAGTAGTACACCCTCATATGTATTCTCTTTCCTATTCCGACGCACTCCTTTAGGGAGTACGTCTCCTCTTACTATACTTGTCGAGTGCACACCAGTGGTCCGTGCTAGATATCCTGTACTATAAATACCCCTGCAGGATAGCTGGAATCCCCAGCTAGTTCTACGCAATCTACCTGCGATTACTGGTGTCTCTTCGCTCCCCTCTCAGAGACTGGGACTCTTCTGAGCTCCCCTAGTTCTACTTCGTCTAAGGTTATGCTCGTATCACATCCTCTTCATTGAGGGTCATTGTTACTTGCATGAGACTCCAGTGCTCGCACTGCGACAGTCGCCTTGCATCGTAACAGATACCTCTCACAACAACGCTGCCCTCCAACTCCTCCCTGACGAAATCTTCGCTCATTCCCTTGATCTCGCCATTGCCGACAAGATTGCCGCCTCCACTCCTGATGACCCCATGGTCGTTTCTGCCCTCCAGGCAATGCACGAAGGATCTTCCCTCCTCCCCAGGGCCCGCCCTGATGATTGGGCCTTTGATAGTCGCAATCTGACCTACCTTGGTTGTACTTACGTTCCGGAGGACTGTCATCACCTCCTTATCTCTGGTATTCATAACTTTCCCCATGGGGGACACGCAGGCTTTGCTCGGACGCTCACCCTGCTGTCCCATGACTATTGGTGGCCTGGGATGTCCACCTTTGTCCACCAATACATTGCTGGTTGCACCCCTTGCCAGCAGATGAAAGTTAATACCCACCCGATGAAACCCCCACTTTCCCCAATTGCCACCACTGCTACTTGTCCTTTCCAACAAATTTCCATGGATCTGATCTCCAGCCTTCCTCCGACCCTGGGCAGTCTGGACTCTGTCTTGATTGTGGTGGACCACAGCCTTACTCGGGGGGTGATTCTCATGCCTTGTTCCAAAAACATCTCTGCTGAAGGGGTTGCCAAACTCTTTTTTACTCATGTCTTCCCACGGTTCGGATTACATGACTGCGTCATTTCTGATCGAGGACCGCAATTCACCTCCACCTTCGCACTCGAGCTCTCCAAGCTCCTGCACTACAACATCGCTCTCTCCACCGCATACCACCCACAGACAGATGGAGAGACCGAGCGCATAAACCAGGAGTTGGAAACCTTCCTTCACCTCTTCTGCCAGGAAAACCCCTCTGGCTGGGTTGATATCCTCCCTATGGCCAAATTCCATCACAACGCCATGACTCATTCTGCCATCAAACAATCCCCCTTCTTCCTCCTTATGGGATACCAACCCTGCTCTTATCCAAAGATCAGACCCACATTCATACCAGCATTGGCTGATCGTCTCTCCCTCCTCAGTTCCACACGGGACGATGCAAAAGCCGCTCTGGAAAACTCCCAATGAATCATGGTGTCCCAATCACATCAGAAATTCAAACCTTGGAAGAAGGGCGACCATGTCTGGCTAGAAGTGACCAATCTGCCCTTATCGTCCAATCGGAAACCTTCCCCAAAAAGACATGGCCCCTTTACCATCACAAAGGTCATCTCTGCCCTCGCCTATGAATTGGAACTTCCCCATTCATGGCGAATACATCCAGTGTTCCACGCCTCCCTTCTATCCCCTTTTGTCGAAACAGATGAGCACAGCCCTAACTTCTCCCAACCACCACCGGATCTGGCACGATCGGAAGAAGACTACAAATTGAGCCACATCATCGGCCATAAAGGGAAAGGAAGGACACAGCACTATTTAGCTGCCTGGAAAGGGTATCCAATCTCTGAGGCCACTTGGGAATCTGAACCAAACTTCGACAATGCCAAGGAGACCCTACAGGAGTATAAAGACCTGAAGGGTCTTTAGGACTCCGCCATGTCCCAACCCTCCTACTGCCATCAGATAGCAGCAGTGCTCGGAACCAATGCCTTCACCCTCACCTATCTCTGTCATACCTTCATCACCGTCAAAGACGTCGACCTCACCTGTCCTTGTACTCCTGCATCCCAGAGCAAACTGCTCAAAGAAATTGAACATGCCATCACCCATCGCACCACCCACAGTTGTTTCTGTCGAGACCAGTATTGTCCCATCCACACCTTGTACTAGACTCCATGACTAATGAGCTCCCCAACCTTGACATACCCACCAAGCCCCCTGTCTGAGTCCACCACCTTAGTCCCCACCTCCGACGAGTCATGTTCGCTGTTGCCATCCAGACCCGCTCCCTTGACCACCATGTATGCCACCACTGGGCACTCTCCACCAGTATCGTCCTCTTCCAGCTTGTTGAGCTCTTCTGATGCATCATCCTCCTCGGAACCCTCTTCTCTAACAACGACCTTTGATATAGAAGCAGCCCCAGAGACTCCGGCCTTGCTGAGGTACTCTTGGCAATTAGAAACGGAGTTCTGGACCTCCTCTACTCGGTGGGCTTCATCACCCTTGTCAACGACATCCCAGCGGCTGATATGGCCTTTATCACCCATCCCATACTCCTGGCTGCCTCCCCCACCGAGCAGCACCAATACCTCTCCCCCTCCCTCGTCTTTCCTTGTCCCCGAGTCTACCAGGGAGGGAATGTCGCAGGAGCAGACGAACGCCAATCGACCCCTTCTCCTCATTCTCTACCACCCCCCATCACCTTCTGGAACCGAGTCAGTAATACCTTCGAGACCCAAGAGGAAGAGACGCCAACTTGACCAGCCACCCCTTTTCCCACCCTCACTGATACCGTCAAGAGAGTCATCGCTCCTGACGAGCCTAGAGCTGTATCTCCTACCTCCTCCATGGGTGCTACCGTCGAATTCGAGACAGGGGATGCCTCTGGATCCACCACAAGGGAATGTTTCGACTTGTTCATTACGGGGATCATCAACAACCTCACCCAGGACTTTCACAGCCTCAGGGTTGCAATGCCATCCCCACCGCCACCTTATCCCAACTGACCAGTGCGACCCTTGTCAGGTCCAGTGTTCCCCCTTCGATTCGCCCATCCCGAACAATGCCCTGATCCCTCCACCTCTCCCTCCTCTCCCTGTCGTCTCCACCACGTTGGTGTCATCACTTCTCTCTGCCAACTTTGTGTGGAACATGCTGCATCCTCCTCCCATTCCGATAATGGCTCCAATACCACAGCCCCTTCCTCCCCTCCCAGAATCCATGTCACCCCTGTGGAGCACAGAAGAAATCGCCACTGTTATCGATGTCATGAACATGGGCATGTGCGCCACAATTGCCCCCTTGGAGATAGTGATGATCCCAACGACATGCTTCCCATCCCACCTCACCTCGCCTACATTCAGAACGACCCATGTTACACCACCTCCTCTCCCACCTCTTCCAATCTATCCTGGGGAGGTGATGACTATGAGGTCAATGAGGGGGATCTGTCCAGACCAGACAGGGACTAGTGGACTACAGGGGTCATCCACCCTAGGAGAGGGTAATGTTACAGTAGAGCAGTCCCCTAGCCCCTTTTCTTCATTCCTTGCTCACTGGTACAACACTTAACCCTACTTACTCTACAATTACCATAGGCAAACCCCTAACCACAGGGTTAGCCAACCTCTTACCACTTACCTCAGTACCAGTGAGGGCTTTCCTCTGTTTACCTTTGCTTACCCATGTGTTCCTTTCTGTGCCACTGCTCAATGCAGTGTCGCCCTTTGTCCTTCTTTGGTTCCCTCAGCCCCGCAGCCTCCATGGGAACCTTGGACTCCCACTTATATCACTTGTGCATGGCAGCCTCATTGCTGCCTCGCACCTTCTTCTTCTGGCATGCTTGCATGCCTCTTTTGTCTCTTCACACTCAACCACACCTTTGTGGAAGTGCTCCCCTTCCTCTCCCGGCACATCCCCTTGGGATACGACAGGCTTTTTCCTCTTCCGGCAGATACACACTCTTGATCCATGCTAGCGTATAGCCACCAGTGTACACTATATAAACCTTGGAGGAACCAGCTGGAAACCCCAGCTAGTTCTATGCAATCCACGTGTATCTACTGGCATCCAGAGAGCTCCCTCAGTCTTCGCTATCTCAAGACTTTGCTTCACTCTCTGTGGTCTAAAGGTCGCCCCAAGACCTGCTTGCTGAGTTCTGGACTTAGGACCACAGGCTCAGCACCAATGTTGTCCAGTGAAGTCCCAATGACAGCTATCTCTTTGGCTTGCCACTGAGATACCATGTGCATCATAACAGAACACTTATTTGAGCCACTGTACTTCTGCGAACCTCAGAAGTTGTCTCATTGTCACACTCAGTGGCAAATGTTCTTGCAGGACTACAATCTCACCTTCACTCATCTCCCTGGTATGGCGATGGGCCCTGCTGATGCCCTGTCAAGGAAGGATGCCATGAACATATCGCACAACAATGAAGCCCTTCAACTTCTCCCCAACAAAGTCTTCGCCTGCTCCCTCGACCTTGCCATTGCCAACAAGATTGCCTCTTCCACCCCCACTGATCCTGTCGTTGTCTCTGCCCTCCAGGCAATGCATGAGGGATCCTCCCTACTTTCCAGAGCTCGCCCTGATGACTGGGCCTTCAATGGGTGCAACCTTACTTATCTCAGCCGCATCTATGTCCCCAAGGACTGCTGGCAGGCCCTTATCTCCAGCATCCACAACTCCCCACATGGGGGCCATGCCAGTTTTGCCCACACCTTGGCCCTCCATTCCCACAACTATTGGTGGCCTGGGATGTCCACCTTTGTCTGTCATTATATCGCCAGTTGCACTCCTTGCCAACAGATGAAGACGAACACCCACCCCACAAAGCCCCCCCTCCACCCTATCCCCACCACTGCCATCCACCCATTCCAGCACATCTCCATGAGTCTTATTTCCAGCCTTCCCCCATCCACAGTGGGCCTGGACTCTGTGTTGGTCATGGTGGACCATAGCCTTACCCAGGGGGTGATTCTCATGCCATGTTCCAAAAGCATCTCTGCTGAAGGGGTTGCCAAACTATTTTTCACTCATGTCTTCCCAAGATTCAGGTTGCATGACTGCATCATCTCCAATCATGGGCCACAGTTTGCCTCCACCTTCACCCTCAAGCTCTCAAAGCTCCTCCACTACAACGTCACCCTCTCCACCACCTACCACCCCCAGACTGATGGAAAAACCAAACATGTAAACCAGGAGCTAGAGACCTACCTGTGCCTCTTCTGCCAGGAAAACCCTTCTGGATGGGTTGACATACTTCCAATGGCAGAATTCCATCACAATGCAATAACACACTCAGTGACCAAACAATCCCCCTTCTTCCTCCTTATGGGTTATCAACCTTGCTCCTACCTGAAGATTGGACCCACATTCATACCAGCATTGGTGGACTGTAACAAACACTTCATTTGCAACACCGGATAATGTGTACAAAAGCCTACATAAGTCTACAAGCGCTCAAGACTCACAACAAGTTAAGGGACTTAGTCATTTCTCTCGCTTTGTTTGTACTTGTTTACATTTTTATGGATTCAAACTCCGATGCACCATAGTAATGCCTACACACAGCTTCTACTTCTATTTAATCTCCGCGCTGTGCTTGGCTGTGCATTGCTTCCATTTCATGGCTATGCTTCTTTAATTACCACTTTGACTCATTCTGATTCCTCATGACTCATAATGACTCTTATCGCACAGCCTACTTAATCTCCGTCTTATCTATGACTCAGCTTGACTGCGCATTGACTGTGGATGACTCATACCCTACGCCCAGGGCTAAGGGTTACCTTGTATAGTAGTGTATCTCTAGATCTAGCCACAACATGTACAAATGTAGAAAGAGTATATAAACCCCCCAGGAGCGACTGGACTCCCCAGTCTAGTTCTCTTGGAGATTTCCCTCCTACAGAGCACGATAACTTCTAGTGTCTAGTGAACAACCTAGCAGCTTGAAAACTGTGAGAGGTTGTTTCATGGACCACCTCTCCCTCCTTAGTTCTGCAAGGGATGAGGTGAAAGCCACTCTGGAAAACTCCCAATGAATCATGGCATCCCGATCACACTGAAGGTTCAAACCTTAGAAGAAGGACAACCGAGTGTGGCTAGAGGCAACCAATCTTCCCTTATCATTCAACCAGAAGCTCTCCCCAAAGTGGCATGGACCCTTTACCATCACAAAAGTCATTTCTGCCCTCGCATATGAATTGAAACTTCCTCATTCCTGGCAAATACACCCAGTGTTCCATGCATCTCTCCTAACCCCTTATGTCAAAACTGATGAACACAGCCCCAACTTCTCCCAACCACCACTGGACCTCACCTGGTCAGAAGAAGATTACGAATTAAGCCACATCATTGGCTACAAAGGGAAAGGTAAAATGCAGTGTTATCTGGCCACTTGGAAAGGATACCCTATCTCCGAGGCGACTTGGGAATCAGAACCAAACTTCACCAACACCAAGGAGATACTCCAGGAGTATAAAGACCTGAAGGGTCTTTAGGACTCTGCCATGCCCCAACCCTCCTACTGCCACCAAATAGCAGCAGCACTTGGAACCAATGCCTTCACCTTGTCCTACCTTTGCTGTTGCTTCCTCACCATTGATATCAGATCCATTGACTCCCACCTCCCTGCCATCAAAAAGAAGTTATTGAAAGAAATCCCCCTTGCCTCTGCTCACCACACCACCCACAGTTGCTTTTGCTGAGATTCGCCCTGCCCTATCCATACCCTACACTAGACTGATGGCTAATGACCTCCCCATCCCCAAAATCCCTGCAGAACCCCCAGTCCAAGTCCACCACTTTTCCCCCCACCTCTGCCAAGTCCTCTTTGTTATGATGCACACAGTATCTCAGTGGCGAGCCAAAGAGATAGCTGTCATCGGGACTTCACTGGACAACGTAGATGTGGAAGTCTACGGTCCTAAGTCCAGAACTTAGCAAGCAGGTCTTGGGGCGACCTTTAGACCACAGAGGAGTAAGTGAAGTCTTGAGGTGTCGAAGATGAAGTGGACTCTCTGGATGCCAGTAGATATGCATGGATTACATAGAACTAGCTGGGGTTTCCAGCCAGTTCCACCAGGGTTTATATAGTGTACACAGGTGGCAGTACACTAGCACGGACCAAGAGTGTGTATCTGCTGGAAGAGGAAAGGGTCTGACATGTCCCAAAGGGGTATGTCAGAAAAGGAAAGAGAGCACTTCCACAAAGGTGTGCTTGAGTGCAAACCAATGAAAGAGGCATGCAAGCATGC
>JBBPSY010000423.1:0-13330 GCA_038093855.1 Rugiboletus extremiorientalis
TAGACCGATCATCACATCACGTGGTATTCCCGTTGTATTCATCCCATCACGATATACATCCTTTCTCAATGACCACTAGACATCCACGCAAATACACAGTATTGCTGATTTGCGGAATTGATGCATAGAAATACTGATTATTAGATTTCGTCTCCCTTCATCCAAATGTAATAAGGTTCGCACACTCCTCCCAGTACCCCCAATCGCACCATCAATAATTGGTTTACTCCCTTAAATCATCTACGTGTTCAGGCAGATGATAAGTACGGAACATGTGATGATGGCAAAGGCACACGAGCACACCTGACCACCGTCAGCACGTCCTGCTGCCGTGGCGTGGTGTTGTGCTGACAGTCACCAATGATGAGCTCAACACTATGCTGTTTACATCAAATTCTCACCCATGTTCCTTTGTTCTTTCACTAAAGAGTATGTACACTACAGCCTATTCATTCCATGCTATGTGAACAAGGTAGCACGTGTATTGAAGGGGGGGCTCTCTGTGAGGCATGGAGGGTGATGTAGTAAGAAATCTTACCCCGAATCTCCCCCCTACCTTAGTAAATATACAGGGTACAGGTATTGTGGGGTGTAGAAAATGTAGTAGTCACTGAGGTAGCTACTACTGTAGGTAGTCCGATGTTAGGGTAGCTTATGTAAGCAAATAAGCGTACATGTCGGAACACAAAAATCAAATAGTTACTAGTGGGACTCACAATTAGTCAGAGGGAGCTCTGATCTGAATGTGCTCTGAATGTGTACCCAATGTGCCACCACTGCATGGGCAGAGTCTAAACCTTAAGGTCCTGTCCAGGTTGATGTTTGTAGCATCAGCTAAGTACAAATTTCTATAACTTCACTTGTGTCCACCAGAAGGCTGTGTGCTCACCTGACCTGCTGGGGGCTATGCCTCAAAGCATTCAGAACCCACTGGGAGGTGTAGTACCATACGTGTTACGGTATTATGATCCCCCTCCCCTTTTTCTTCATTCCTCTACCACTGGTACAATACCTGATCTACTTATCCCATCCTTTTATGGGCATAGCCAAGTAGTTACCTATTACGTATTCATTGTCGTATGTTTTCCTTTGTCTTTCCCTCTTTACTTATGTTTTCCTTTGTCTTTCCCTCTTTACTTATGTTGTCCTTTCGCACCACTGCCCATTGCAGTGTCACCTCATTCCTATTCCATGATAGCCTCTGCTCTCATGGACCCCTTTACATCCTCTTGCAGTCTGCAGCCTCATTGCTACAGTGCACCTCCTTCTTTCAGCATGACGGCCTTTCCTGGCATGCCTCTTTTATCTTCTCAGTCAACTGCTCAGTTTGTAGAACTGAAATCTTTCCTCTTCTGTCAGATCCCAAAGATCCTTTCCCCTTCAAGCACTATAGCCACCAGGGTACAGCCCCCTCTGTAACCTATATAAACCCTACTGGTAGAACTGCTGGATTTCCCAGCTAGTTCTACGCAATCCACATGTACTTACTGGCACAGTCAGAGAGAACCTCTCAGTCTTTGCCACCTCAAGACTTCACTTCTCTCACCTGTGGTCTAAAGGCCACCCTAAGACCTGCTTGCTAAGTTCTTGGACTGAGGGTCATAGACTTTCATATCTACATTGTTCATTGAAGTCCCAACGACAGTCACTTCTCTGACTTTGTCACTGAGATACCATGTGCATCGTAACAGTATATGCTTCTTTGATGGACTCCAGCACAGATAACTCGCTCACAAATAAGTTGACTGGGTCATGCTCACCAGCAAGGTCTCATTCAATCAGAGAGGTTGTCAATCCTGCCAACTCTGCACCAGGCAACAAAGGCAAAGGCAAGGTGAATCCTTGCTCTGTGCCTTGCACCCTATGTGTTACATGAGAGCATACTGCTAGCGTTGTTGACTCAGTTAAGAGGATGACTGGGCAGTGGAGCAGTGGAGGCTCAAGGGTGAATAGTGTACGTGTATACTGTGGCAGGTACAGGCCACAAGGCAAAGCAAGGAGTGTACGGTCAAGGGTGTATGAGACCATTAGAGAGAAGCGAGAGAGGGCCGACAAAGGAGGCCTTGACAATGGGAGTGGTTCCCACTGGCTGAAGGCATGGGAACAGACGAGAAGACTCTTGAGGAACGGGATCCGCTGGACACGATGTCCATAGGAACACACCTGTTGTCAGGGACGAAGAGGACAAGATCTGCTGGATAGACAACCATAGGAACACACTCGTCAAGGTGGCTGTGTGTGGGAAGAAGAGGATTTCCCCTAACAGTGAGACGGAGGAGAGACAAGGGCAGGGGCAAGCCCTTGGAGCGATGACGTTCTAGCAATAGGCTGAGATTGCATAGAATAAGCTAAAGAATACAGGTTGGTATCTTGAGCTTATATACTACTTGGCTTACAACCCTAAGCCCTAGCCCTATGCCCAAGAAGATAAGAAGCGGGGCAGAGGGTGCGACTGAATAGGTATACAACCCTGTGCCTAACAGGGTTGAGGGTAAAAGGAAGCATGACTCTTGTGGAGTCATGCGCTGAAACCTGTGGGGTTTCTGGAAAGGGAACAGTCCTAAAAATAGAATGGTAACCCTAAGCCTGAGAAGGTCAGAAGTATGGGGCAAAGGGTTCAATGATAAGATAGATGACTCATCAGGAGTCATTCCACTATGGGAGCATCCAGGCTCCAGGTCTGGGTGCAGTTCGTCGATGAACTGTGCTGCATCATCTGAAGGCTAGGAAAAAGTAGGGCCACCCCTGGTAAGCCCGTCCAATTGTAACACTATGGACTCCTCAAGAAACCAGTGAGCTTGTCAGGCTCCTCCTCCCCCACCATGCCTCTGTGAGTGACAATAATTTCAAGGAGGAGATGTTCAACAAAGTTGCAGTCGAGCTGAATGAAAAGTTCCCCCTACAGTGGGTGTCCAAGATGGGCAAATCCTGTTGCTCAAAGTGGGCCAGGGTACGTGACATAGTTTTTTCTTGTGGTATGCCTACTGTCATGGTAGAGCGGTCTCCATCACCTTTTTCTTCCTTTCTTGCCCACTGGTACAACACTTAACAGGCTTATTCCATTAGACATGGGCTTAGCTAACCTACTTAACACTTACCTCAGTACCAGTGAGGTTTTCCTTTGCTTACTCTTACTTACCTATGTTTCCCTTTCGTGCCACTGCCTATTGCAGTGTCGTTTCTTTCCTTTTCCACGACTACCACCGCTGTTGTGGACCCTTTCCATCCTCCACAGACTGCAACCTCATTGTTGCAGCACACCTCCTTCGTTTGGCATGACAGCCTTCCCTGGCATGCCCCTTTTATCTTCTTAGTCAACCGCCTAGTTTGTGGAACTGAAACTTAGGAATGTGCCAGACCATTTCCTCTTCAAGCACTATAACTGCCAGTGTACAGCCCCCCCTGTAACGTATAAATATCCTAGTGGTAGAGCTGCTGGATCCCCAGCTAGTTCTACGCAATCCATGTGTACTGTTGCAACCCAATCATACTAGGGATAGAACCCAGTGACAGATAGGCAACACCATGAAGACGTTGCCAGAATAAAGAATAAGTAAAGGATTGGAGCAGCTTAATGCTACAATTGTACTCAGGAGAGAATACAAGAGGACTAAGCTGGAGAGTGTTACAGTTGAACGCCCCACCTCTTGGATGAGGTTATTGTTTTCCCCTTTTTCCTTTACCCCAGTAACTTATTTTGAAGACAACTGGCTAGTCTTCCCTGACATACCAGTAGTCAACATGCCGGAGCTCCCTTAAGCCACTCCAGACCTCTTTCTTCCTTTCCCAAACGCCCATGGATTTCCTTATCTAATCCGCAGATTTCTCTATCTATTCTGCAGATCTCCTTCCTGCATCCGTGGATTTCCTTCTTCCTTTTCTGGAAACCCATGGACTTTCTTTCACTTTAGGAAATCCGCAGACCTTTCCCTTTCTGGAAACCTGCAGACTCTGCAGCTCACCCTTATGGCAAGCTTCTTCTAAACCCTTTGACCTTACCCCTCCACCCTATTCTTTACCATGGGTTTAGGGTTGTACTACTAGATAAATAGCTAGGGACCTCGCTGTATTCCGCAGCTTATTCCATGCAGTCTTGGTTTTACTGTGTGTTGTCCTAAGCTCACAAAGCATTGTTCCTCGCTTTGCTCTCTAGAATCATAATCCCTTGGGATCTACAAGGGGTAACCAGTTCTCTTGCCCATCGCCCGCGTCCTCCTCATCTGCACAAGTGAGACCTATCAGAGGTTGTACTTGCTGCCAGCTCTCTTTGTCATTCGCCACCTTGATCCCCTTCATTCCCCATTCCCTCACGGCTATTCCACGTAAAGTCCATCACTCGTCTCAAGTGCTACTTGACTTGACGACCCACAGTAAGGCCCATGCGTAACAAAAGAATAAGCTGCCCTCTATGTCACCTACTATTAAAGTAGTAGTGACCCCCACCTTCCACCACCACGTTCCGAGCCCCCAGTCCAGATGACGATGACACATCTGTAGACAATTGAGAAGCGAGACAGGCCACTGCCCTTGCCACTGCCTCCCACCACAATGAACTCCGCAACCAAGAGTTAGAACAACAGTTCCAGGCCAGAGAAGAGCAGCTTCGTATTGAGGAAGAAGACGGGAGACGAAATGAACGGTATGAATGAGACTGTGCTCGTAGAAGGATAGCTGGAAGTGGTAGCTCATCGTCTGGGTCTGCTACTCTGACTGCTCGTGTACCAGTACCAGCTCGGACACCTGTTTGAGGAGATTGGATACCAGCCCCAACTCAAAACCCACCAGAGAGGGTATCAGCCCCTGCTCACCCTACTGGCTCCTCTCTAGTCATTGCTAGCCCAAGGAGCCTAGTACCCATTGGGAACCCTGACATACACCTCCCTGGGGAAGACAGCGATCAGTCTGACCACTATTCCAATGCTGAAGATAGCAGCAATGAAGAAGCAGATATGGGGAAAGAATCACTATCTAAGGAGTTTTCCGTCAAGATCTCAGATGCCAACTGGTGGATCTCTGCCATGAGTACCTTCACCATTGCCAAGAAGAACAAATACTCTGACTATGACCTCGTGGCTATAGCCTTGTCCAAGATGCCTGAAGGAATTCTGCAGGTGTTCAAGAAAGGAAGAAGGGGGTCCGGAGCAGCCTAGGAACGGCCTAGGGAAGCTCCGGCATGTCGACTATAGGTATGTCAGGGAAGACTAGCCAGTCGTCTTCGAAATAGGTTACTGGGGTAAAGGAAAAAGGGGAAAATGATAGCCTCATACGAGAGGCGGGGCGCTCAACTGTAACACATCTGTAGTCAGAGCAATCCACATGCCAGTGGAAGGTGTCGCCGCACTGGTAGCAGCATGTGTTGGGAGGGGAGGCGTGTCGAACGCTGGTGGAGGCGGCTGGTGTGTCGACATCGATAGGGTTTCCCCTGGATCCGGCAGCAGGGAGGAGTTGGTAGGAGGGAGCAAGCAAGGAGGTTGGAAGTCCAACAATGAGTAGGGGGACTGGTCGTCTCCTGATAGAGCGGCTTGGACCAGTACATCTGAGAGGGTGGACTGTAGGCTCTGCTGCCACAAGCTGACGGGGTTGTATGGTGCTGCTGCTGCTGGTCGTGGGTGGTGGAGGGGAAGGTGAGGAAGCGGGGGTGGCAGCTGGAGTGGGATGTCCAGAGCCAGTGATTGTGGTGGCGGGGGTGAGTTCTCTCGTCTGTGAGGAGATGGTTGTTGACGGATTGGAGATGGAAGAGGTAGAGGTGGGATTACTGGGTATACCTCTCAGAGGGGGGATGGGAATAGGCAACGCGGGCCTGGAGGTTCCCTCAGGAGTGAGATAAGCTCTCTGCTCAGTAGCTGAGAGACCAAGGAGGAGGGGACAGAGGAGGTATGCAAGGAGCTGAGGCTCAAGTCAGTTGATGGCGAAGGTGAGTTGTGCGTCATCCAGGATGGCAAGGATTTCGCGACAGAGGCTGACCACAGTCTCCGCCATTCGGGCATTGTGGATACTGAACACCCCCTCACGATAATGCGTCTCGTGTTTGGTGTGCACTCAATGAATGTGAGCGTATCTGTGGAAGACGCTGATGAGCCCTGAGAGGAATTGGTCATTGCTAACGAATCCAGTTTCGGTGAGGAGTTCTGAGAGTCTGGGGGACTTGAGGACAATGGCATAGAGGGAGTATTGGGTTTGGGTCGGGAGATGATTGGCGCAGACGGCGGGAATGGCAGGGATGAGAGGAAGGGGTTGCTTGATGGCCATCTGGGCAAGGGGGAGATGAAGGGAATTGGGGAATTCAGCAGCTATGGGCAAGTTTATAAGCCTTGAGCAAGGGGGTGGAATTCCACAAATTCCGCTCGGGTTCCCAGGTGTTTCTGATGGGCTGTATCCTTTCCACATCATGAGGTACTGCCTCCGACCCTTGACGCCGCAATGTTTGACTATTTTGTCAACTTCAAATACCCCTTCTCTGTGGATTAGATTGGGGGGTGGATTTAGGTAATTGGGTCTGTGTTCAGGTGTTTCCTGATAGGATGATAGCAGGGAGGCATGGTGTCATATCCATGATCTCCGGTGGTCAAGCGACCATCTCCGGTCGTTTCCTTTACATCTCCGGTGTGCAACCATCATCTCCGTACTCGGTTCTATAACCAGTATCCGGAGTTGCGTGCTTCCCTACCGGACTTCCATATGACGTCACCCTTCGTTCCCCTTGACATTCTGTTTCATGTTCTCGTACCTAACCATGTGTCTCCTGTCATCCTCCATATGTCTCCTGTCATCCTCCATATGCTCCTGTCATACTTCATCATCATTTGTTTCACTTCGTAGCTACCATCTGTCATTTGCTACGTACCCTCTTCCGATCTCAGTCCTGGTACGTAGTATAAGTACTGCGCCCTCCGTCTGTAGACCTCAGTTTGTAAATCAACTAAGTCACCCCTCCTCGCCCAAGTTCCTTTCCGACCTTCCCTTACCCTCCTCCGTACTACTTCCCAAATACGAGGACACGAGGCTCGGCAAGGGCGCGACACATAAGTCCTGTGCCAACGTCCTTATCCGTTGAGTACCCTTGACCTCCTTATCCTCCGTCGAACCTCCGCCCAACTTCGTACTAACACCCTGGAACTCCGTCGGACTTGTACCCGGAGGGAACGGACTTGACACATGGAAAACATTGTAGATTTTCCATTGCAGAGGCAATTTCAACTGATAGGCCAATGGTGAGAGGACCTTCAGGATTTCAAATGGGCCTTCTTTCTGTGGAGACAGTTTCTGGGTGGGGTATCGCAGGGTGAGATTCTTCGAAGACAGCCAAACACAGTCTCCTACCTTCCAGGGTACAAACTTCAAAGTTGTCCTTTCTAGGACGTGACAGCGGGCAGTGTTGTGCGCAGCAAGTGCTTCACTTCTGGCAGACTGAATTCGCTTGAGGTGGGTTTCGAGTGCCAGGAGAAAGGTCTTTCCAAGAGGAGGGTAGGAGCAGGGTTTGTAACCCATCATAAGGGAGAATGGAGATTTCTGGGTGATGGAAGGGGTGACCGAGTTGTGGTGGAATTCAGCAAAGATCAAGAGGTCGACCCATTTCGTGTGGTTCCCATCACAGAAGAGCCACAGATAGGTCTCTAGTGTTACGATGCAAGGCAACTGTTGCAGTGCGAGCACTGGAGTCTCATGCAAGTAACAATGGACCTCAATGAAGGGATGTTTCTATGAGCATAACCTAGGTGAAGTAGAACCAGGGGAGCTCAGGAGAGTCCCAGTCTCTGAGAGGGGAGCGAAGAGACACCAGTAATCGCAGGTATAATTGCGTAGAACTAGCTGAGGAGCTGAGTTCTAACATGCATGAGTTTATATACTACAGGGCTAGATATATTGGGTGTACCCAAAGAGGAACAACTATGTTATCAGAAGGAGTGTGACTAGAGGAGCATGATGAGAAAGGAAATAAAGGGCAAGCATCCAAAGGGAGCGTGCCTGAGAAGGGAAGGTAAAATGTCTATGAAGGTTAAAGGCCTGGATGAGCTCTGAGGAGTTCTATGAAGTCCAAGGAGGTCGCCAGGAAAGGAAAGAGGAATGGAGCCTGTTCCACAACTGAGACAGTTGATGAGGTGAGCATATGGTATGCGAGGCAAAGTGGTAAGACTGCGAGACAGTGGGAGCTGTATTGCTGAATGAGGAATGATCTGCTTGATTGGAAGGGCTATCAAGCCAGATCGAGCATCCTGGTGGTAATAGAAGTGATGGTCGGCGAAGCCTGATGGCGAGAGCGAGGATGGGGTCCGAGCGAGTGGAACAGAGTCCGAGATGACTTGAGGATGTCCGATCAGAAAGGCGACCGCAGATCACAAGAAGTACCGAGTGATGCCTAAACAGGAAAGGTGGTATGCATTGCAGACATGGGACAAAGGGAGACCTAAAGGACAGTGATGGGCATGAGCCTGAGGATGCCATGGACGAGGGCGAGCAGCTTAGAACATAGGGACATGCCTAGATAGGCATGTGGCACTGATAGGGAAGTACCGGAGGTCGGATAGTGCTTAGCCATGTGACGATGGGTCAGCAGTGGTGGTGATAGGAGCTATCTGGTGGTGAGTGAGTGCTAAGGAGCACAAGTGATGTTCCATACAAAGTATAACCTTCTAGGCCTAACGGTAGGCGTTGTTGCGATTTGTCGTACGCCTACATGCATAACCTTATTACATGCATAAGTCCTCGTCTCTACACTATGCTTGAGTGGTGTTACAATTTCTTGTTTTCCCTTTTTCCTTTCGCTTCTACCTTGTATTACTAAGCCTCGCGTCAACTCACCTAGAGGCTACCTTTATCTATTAGTCATCCCTTCCTTCATCGCTGACCAACTCCCCCCCATCCGTATTACTCATCACTTGCTCGGTCAGCGATTTCTTCACTTTCCATCGCATTCCACAACGTTCCATGCTTCATTTACCAAACGTATATAAACTCGTCGCCCGTCTCATGTATTCTCTCTAACTTTGACCTACTTGGCAATCCACCTCATAGCTTCTCCGAACCTCTGGACCTCTATAAGTTGTCTGCACCACTTCTGAAGTGTGCAGCATCTATAAGTCAATCGTACCACTTCTGAAGTGTACGCTTTCGTCTTGCTTTGAATCAACGTTCAAGCAAGGACGAACCCTTGACCCTTTGACCTCTGAAACGTTCCCATTACTTAGGGAACCCTTGATCCTACACTTGACCAAGTTCTACACTGGTACTTCGGTACAAGCGTAACAAAAGGTCAAAGTTCTCCTCGACGGCCTACCAACGACGTAGCAGCCATTCACCACAGACCCTCCCCGTCTGCCCAGTGGGGCCCTAGATCTCGTCAACAACCTTCCCCTGAACTCCTTGATTCCGAACCCTCAGAACACTCAGAACCCTCCTCTCCTATCGACCCAGACGTCGACCTTGATCAAGAAGAAGCGCTTGACCTCTCCCACCAGTTCTCTGCCTCCCTACGAATTCCTTGATCTCCTACCCCTCCATCTCCCACCCCAGTAAACCGCCACCCAGTTTTCTCCCTACCCTCTCGACGACCCTCCCCATTCGGAACCCCTTCTCCGGCTAGAACTCCCTCCCCCACTATGAGTTCCTCGTCGAAACCAGTAGAATTATGAATTGGTCTCCCTGAACCCTTTGACGGGTCCCACAACGACGCTAAAGCCTGGATCCAAGCGGTCCAGTTCTACCTCCTTGTCAACGAAAAAGTCTATGATGACGATACTAAGAAAATCGCTTTTACCCTATCCTACATGACCAAAGGTTCCGCTGCCACATGGGCCTCTACCTTTAGACAAAAGGTCTTCACCTCCGCCTCCGGAGGACAATCCCCTTCTTTTGGCACTTTCGTCGACTTTATCGACTCCTTCCGCGCATCCTTCGATCAGAAGGATACCATCACCTCCGCCATCGCCTGGCTCTCCACCAAGTGAATGAACCCCACTAAGAATGGAGACTACTCCCCCTCCCTCCTAGAATATACTTCCGAATTTCAGAACTACGCCGCTCTATCCGAAATCACCGACCCAAATGTCCTAATAGGATATTACTCTACCGGAATCCCTGTACCCCTCATGAAAAGGATTATATCCATGGACACCCCCTCCCGACACCATCGACTCCTGGTATAAGAAAGCCCTCCATTTTAAGACGCAATGGGACCGCGCCGCAGAAATAGCCACACGTAACAAGACTCCTGCTCGGTCCACCTACCACTCCTATTCCTCCCACCAACAAACCAAGGACCCCAATGCCATGGATGTCGATGCAATCCGAGTCCCGAAACTTACTCCAGCTGAACAAAAGCGTTGTATGGAGAAAGGACTCTGTTTCTGCTGCAGGAAGTCCGGACATCTCTCTGGGAATTGCCCCACGTTCCCCTCGAACTCTACCCCCCGCCCCCCTACTGAGAAAAGGACTAGAAAGGTGCAGAAAGCGGAAGGAGAAGACGAAATCCCTGGTCTACAAGAGATCGAGGACGACAACGAAGAAGAAGTTCCTGAGGTGAAAGTAGTGTTCACCCAGGATTTTTGAAACGGAGGATTCGTCCGATGCGAAACCCCTCCATACGTAGAACTCATGTACTCATAGGGGACAAGAAGAAGAAATCTATTCACATCCCCCTTCAACTTATTGTCCCTACTCGTACCATGAAACACGTCGGAGCCACCGCTTTAATCGACAGCAGAGCTGACATATCCTGCATCGACTGGAACTTCGTCCAGAAACACAGACTTCCCCAGGAACGACTCCCCACCCCCATTCCCGTTCGAAACGTCGATCAAACCTCAAACAAAAGTGGACCAATCTGCTTCACCACCACCCTCTATGTCAGCATTTCTGGAGTAAACCAGAAAATCAAATTCTATATCATGCACTGCGGCTCCGAGAACCTCATCCTTGGTATGCCTTGGTTAAAGACTACTAATCCGACGATCAATTGGAAAACCAAGACTATCTCGATCTCTACTGACAAAGATGAGACTATGGACCTAAATTCCTCCTACACCTTTGTTGAACTACGACACGCAGCCAAACTCCGTCCCCCTCCCCCACCTCTACCAAAGATCGTTAGACACATCGACACTGATCCGGTCTATGACAAAAAGCTCTACAACTACCTAGACCACCATTTAGGCCACCGACTCCCCACCATCCAGACTAACCTCTACAAGATCAACAGAGTAGTCAAACATGGGGCCAGATACCAATGCGTGTCCCCAGAAGTGGTCCAAGCATTCTCCACCGCCACTAAGCTTGCCATTGGAGCTGAGCAGTCAAAACCGAAGAAAACCCTCCCCATTGAATACGCCAGGTTCTCTTCCGTGTTCACCAAAGAGTCTGCTGACCACGTTCCCCCTTCTCGACCATACGACCACGCGATAAACCTTGACGAGTCGTTCACTCCTAAAGTTGGGAAACTCTATCCCCTCACTGCGGAGGAGCGAACTGCCACGGAAACCTTCCTAGACGAGAACCTCAAATCGGGAAAAATCTGCCCTTCCCAATCCCCGCAAGCCTCCCCCTTTTTCTTTGTAAAGAAGAAGGACGGTAGTCTCTGACCCTGTCAAGACTATCGATATCTCAACGAACATACCACCCGCGATGCCTACCCCCTCCCTCTTGTCTCCGACCTCATCGACCAGTTGAAGGATGCCAAAACCTTCACCAAGTTCGACGTACGATGGGGATACAACAACGTCCGCATCAAAGACGGAGACCAGTGGAAAGCCGCCTTTATCACCCACAAAGGCATCTTCGAACCCACCGTCATGTTCTTTGGACTGACCAACTCCCTGGCCACCTTCCAGCGATTTATGAACGACTCGTTCCATGATATGATCGCAGAAGGGTGGCTTGTCATCTACATGGATGACCTCCTCATCTTCTCTCCAGATGATACCACCCACACTGAACGAACCAAACGAGTTCTTCAACAAATGCAGGAGCTCGACCTACACCTTAAACTCGAAAAGTGCACCTTTGCCGCCCCCGAGGTAGAATACCTTGGGATGATCGTCCGTCCAGGCCAACTAGCCATGGACCCTGTAAAGCTCACCGGTATCGCAGACTGGCCTATCCCCTCTAAACTTCGCGATGTCAGATCCTTCCTAGGCTTCGCTAATTTCTACTGCCGATTCATCGGCAACTACTCTAATATTGCTCGACCACTCATCGACTTGACCAAGAAAACCACCCCCTGGCATTGGACCACCATCCACCAGAACACCTTTGACGCCCTGAAAAAGGCATTCCTCTCAGAACCAGTCCTCCGCCTGCCTGATCCGTCCAGACCCTTCGCTATCGCCACCGACACCTCCAAACATGCCTCCGGAGGTGTCCTCTTGCAGACCGACTCAAACGGGGAATGGCACCCCTGTTCCTACCTCTCCCAATCGTTCTCCCCCGCACAACGAAACTATGACATCTATGACCACAAACTCCTCGCAGTTATACGCTCCCTTAAGGCTTGGCACCACTACCTTCATGGCTCCCCTTTCCCGGTTCAAGTCTTCACCGACCATAAGAACCTTACCTACTTTCGCCAACCTCAAAAGCTCAACCGGCAACAAGCCCGCTGGTTGCTTGACCTTTCGGATTTCGATCTAAAGCTCATCCACGTCCCCGGCCGCCTTCTCTCAGCCCCTGACGCCCTCTCCCGCCGCCCTGACCTCATTCCCTCCACAGACGATGACAATGATTCCGTAACCCTCCTTCCCTCCTCCCTCTTCGTTAACCTCATCGACTCCGCCCTCGCTGATAAAATCGCTGCCTCCTCCACCTCTGACCCACTGGTCCTTGACTCCCTCCACGCAATGGAAGGCGAAGTCCCGTCCAAATTCCGCTCTCGCCTGTCGGACTGGAAATACAATGCCGGTATCCTGACCTACCAAGGTCGAGTGTACGTCCCCGACACCACGCTCCGCCAGCAGATCGTCGCTCGATTCCATGACTCCCCCCTTGCCGGCCATCCCGGCTACCTCAAGACCTGTCAGCTCGTCGCTGCGGAATATTGGTGGCCTGGTCTGGCCCAATATATCTGCAAATACGTTAAAGGCTGCGCCCAATGCCAGCAACACAAGGTTAACACCCACCCCACTGTCCCTCTGCTCACCCCCATTAAGTCCTCCTGCTCCCGCCCCTTCCAACAAGTCTCCTGCGACCTCATCACCGACCTTCCCCCCTCCGATGGCTTTGATTCTCTCTTGGTTGTGGTCGACCACGGGCTTACTAAGGGGGTAATTCTCTGCCCTACCAAGAAGACGGTCACTGCAGAAGGAATTGCCCACCTCTTCTTTCACAAGGTCTATACCTGATT